>JBBPUP010000287.1:0-20857 GCA_038094735.1 Exsudoporus floridanus
CCATTTCCAATCCATGGCTTCTCCTGTGATGATGAAATACCTTTCATTATTGCCTCCTCTCCGATCATTACTCCAACCTATGCTCTTGCCAATCAACAGATACTGTCCAATGGTCAGCCTCTTTTATCTATCCTCATTTGGACTTACCTCTTCAGTTGCCTTCTCTTATAGGCAATAGTTGCCATACGTAGTCACTTCCCAATATGATCTAGAGAAGCCTGCCCTTATCTAGATCCCCTCTATATAAGTAGCTAGATCGGTTCATGTAACTTTAACCTTGATCTATGCTATTCTATCACTTCATCTTGGTTCTGCTCAATTGCAATCTTCACATCATACAGATCGTCCAATCTGTGTTACCCCCACACTAGCCAGTGCTAGCAACTTCTAGTGTTTCAGGGACTCGGCTGTAAACCTAGAAAGACTGCCAATTACCTAGGGCAACTGACCTCAGTGTCGCCATATCCCATAATAGGCCTAAGGAACTGCATCACCTTAGGAAGGGATACGAGGCCCAGGCCACACCAGCTGGGTAGTTTCCACCTTTCACTTGGAGCATCCCCAGCTCAGTGTCACAAAGTGTAACCAAGAGTCCTATGTCTAGTAGATGAGGTTCCGAGAACATTTCGTCAGTTATCCAAGAGTTCCACGCCTAGTGGGTGAGCATAACTGCTGAGGTACCTTGGTGCTGGTAGAAATCCGCTGATGTGATCCAGCATCACTTGCTATGTCACGGTTGACATAACAGAAAGAAGGATCTAGCTCCTTCAATGAACTGATCCCATAGTTCATCAGGGATCCCCTCATCATTGATGAGCATGTCCCATAGCAGAGAGAAGTCTGGGGTGTCTAGAAAGGACAAGGACACCTTGAGTATTGACCTGAAGTCACTACCTGTAACATGGTGACTGTCAGTCAGGCTCTGCTGACAAACTGATCCCAGAGGGTCTTGGAGATATTCTCATCATTGACCAGTAAATTCCAGAGTGGTGGGAAGTCTGGGACATCTAGGAAAGAAAAGGAAATACTGGTTGCTGGCCTAGCACCTACATCTGTAACAATATTATATTGGAATATATAAATATACCACCCTCAACATTTATTACAAGTGACATCGCTAGCATACTGTATCCTTGTTGTGTTTTCAAAGTGGGTATTTGGCTCCATAAGACAGATTTTCAACATAAGAATTAGAATTGACTTACTATCTTCAATGTTCATTGCATGGGATGTCATAGAGGGCAATGTCACTAGTCTGTCCTCTTTGTGTTCTTAACATGGGCATTTTGCTGTGCAAGGTCCAATCTCAATATTTGACTTAAAAGATTGTACAAAATTGGATTCTCACATTTGTGGCCATTCTTGGGCTGCCAATCACTCTCTATTGCCAACATGTCCTCTTCATATCTTCAATGTGGGCATTTCACTGCAAAAAATATCTTTGTGGCCAATCATGATATCAGATTTAGAAGGGATGGTAGATTTTGTATTTTTGTGCCTTTTGGTCCTCCTTGGATTGCTGATCACTCTTGTTGTCTGCCTCCAAATCTACTGCTGATTCAGGCTCAATGGGGGCACTTAGAGCAGTATCCAAGTCAAGTTGGTGTTTGGTGCCATTTTTGTGAGCTGTAAGTTCCAGGATGGCTCCATTGTTAGCATTGGTGAGACAAGAGGAGAACATGATGTGGCAGCATGGACAAATGTGAATATTGCCATCACATGTAGTAGTAGTGTTGGGGATTGGTGGCATTTCACAAGCTTCTCCCATTCAAGTTCCACCGAATGCCGTGAACAGTGTGAATGACACTATACAATCGGTGACATGTTGCCAATTTCGGACAGCAAAACTCTAAAATACAATAACTGTATCACTTGATTTCCCACATGCCATCACGGTCTGCTTGACACACACTCCCACAGACACATGATGGGCAGATCACATGGGTGAAAGTAGCTCTGATTCCTCTGAGGCCCTGGCTCCGGCCCTGGGCCTACTGGTATGCCAAGCCAGGCCCCGGACCCTCACAAGCCTGATGACTGGGCCTGGTCTGGCCTGGCCTATATACTAGTGCCTGGCTTGAGGACCTCAGGGGCCCAAGCTAGCACGCCACTACTTCCAGACGCAGTTTAGGGCCACGGATACACACGGGTCAGTGCTGAAAGTCTCATGAGTGTGCGTTCTTCCATGTTAGCAAATTCACATCATCGGGCATTTGTAGGTTGATAACTCGGAGGTCATCGTCGTTGAATGGGCACATTCCTCTAAGGCATGTTTGTTTGAGGGATATCCACACGCCAGAACGATGCTAAAAATTTTGACTGATTTCAGACATGGACATCGTGCCATGCATTTGAATATAGGCTGTGTCCTGAAAAGACTTGATAGCGCTCGCATGGGCATGGCAAGCTTGCTGGTGCCATCGTCTATCGATATTCTAGGGCAGTCACCCACCTTTGCCAGATAGTCATCGATCCAGCCAGCCTGCTCTTTGGGATCAGTATCAAAGGTTATATCTATTCTTTGGGAAGTAAATACCCCAAGATTCCGAAGGGAATGGGATAGATTAATCCAACCACACAAGGTACACACACATGTGTATACTGATCCGAGACGGCATTCCAACGGGAAAAACGTCCTTGAATTAGTACCTTGCTAGCCAACACCACTGCCACTGGCCACTCCACCTCCAGTTGTCCGACATTCGTTCCGCCTGCTCGGTCAGTGCCTCCCATGACACGGCACTGATGCCTTCCAAAACCGCACTTCGAGGTACAGGTCCAGATGCACCACATGATTCTGTTCCTTAGCGTGTGCAAGGCCAAGACAACAGCCATCGCAAGACCCTTGCACATGACCCATGCGAGCTCAGGCCATATTTGACTGGCTTAGGCTGGGAGATGAAGTCAAAGTCGGATGACGGCGAAAAAACATGAAAGTCAGATGGGAAATACGAAGAGGAGGCCAGGAATTCCAGGTTGTATTGACCCCTGAGGGTACGCCGCAAGTTCCCACACAATTACTGTAATTATGACGGTAGGTGATGTCTGTTTGTGTGTTTCTCTGTTCATCCAGTGCTCGCCAAGTTAATAATGGAGGGAAAACCTGACCCTATCAAGGGTCAAGATATAATTCTACCCTCCGCTTTCAAGTTTCCCCCCACTTTCACTATTAGCTTCTGTTACCATGAGCTCAAAGTTGTCAGACGCACAGATGGACGAGGCAGAGGCGGCGATCAAGTTCGAGCAGAGTCACTCTCAAGCACCCAAGGCTGAACGAACTCTAGATGTGATCGGTGTGTCCCATCCTTCTACAAAACATGGTGATTGCGATGTTGACGTGCGTCAAACTTGCAGAAAACAAGGTATCAGCGGCCTCCAGTAGTGATCCAGTTTCGATCGCGCAAGGCGCCATACCAGTGGCTTCTGCTGAGTTCTCGATTGTCAAGGACCACGTAAACAACTTTGTAGAAAATAGCAAGATACTTATGAGCGTGCTCGATGAGGTTGGAAAGGCGCATCCCTTTATACAAGGTCAGTTTCGAGTCTTTCATTCAGCTGATGATGTAGCCTCATGCCTTGGACACACTTCATAGCTGCATTGATAATCTTCAAGGCAGGAATTCAACTAGAAATTACTCGTCGGCAGAATGATCAGAAGGTGCTAGCGTTAAACATGACGATGTGCGACATGATGTCTGCCTTGCGACTGTAAGTTACCTAGTTTGGCTATTTCTCTAAATAACTGACAGAGCGATGGATACAACCGTCAGACTCAAGAAAATCATAGGTCCTAAGGAACTCAATGGGCTTACGATTGAAATGCGGCTCCAAGGGCGAATGGGTCGGATTATTGATTCTATAAAAGGGTGTGCGAAACTGTGTGACAGCTATCAGAGACGCCATGTCGCCAGTACGTATCCAAGTCCTCACACCATGCTGCCTGACTGAACAGTGCGCGTTCTCAGTCAAGTTCTTCACCAGTGTGAAGTGGCAACAAAAGTTTACTGATCTAGCGGCGCAATTCGTGGCCCACCAAAACGCTATCCAATCGGATCTGCAGTTGTACATCAGCGGCGAGATTACCAACACAAACGAAATGCTCTTGACGCTGAACAAGAACGTGACCAGCATGATGGAGATGGTCTTCGATCGCATGCAGTCTCCTGAGGAGCGCGAACTTTCCAATTTCGTACACAATAAAGGCGGTACAGCTACTTCTCCGGACGATAAGCTATTACAAGAGATCATAAAAAATTTTCAGCAGAAACAAAAGGAAGACACGACGCCGACCAAGGGAGGCCCAGCCTCAGAGAAGATGCCGACCAAGGGAAGCCTAGTGTCGGATTTTCCCGCCGATCTTCCCTCATTCAAGAAGGAGCTGAGCAAAGAGATTAGCGACATTTTGGAGGCAAACGGCGAGGTCTTCGAAAGAGCCTTTGCCGCGATCGAAATCAGTCTCAGGGAAGTCAAAGGGACTATAATTCACGAGGGAGATCGGGTTATTGAGACGATCCTGGCCGGGGTCAATCGCGGCCCACAGGAGCGTATCAAGGACAAGGTAGGTAGAGCGCCGAACAAAATCCATGAGTACGCTGACAAAGAAATATGCCGCAGGATCTCTATCATGTCTGGCAAGAGATGGTAAGCACATGAATGCCCTCACCGTTGATGCAGATACTAATAGTTTCATGCGTCTACCCAGGGCTGGAGAGGCAGCGTAAAGGCAACGCATTTCATCATGGCAATCAATGATCATTTTTCCGCGAAGTCGAATGTCGCAATCCACGAGATCAATGTGATTGCCAACGAGGCTAACCCAAGATCTCCAACAGAGAATCTCAGAGATATTGCGTCCATAGCCCAATACGTGATCCCTGCCACGCCTGCTGAAGATTTGTGGTCGCTGCGATATATCACTGTCCATCGTTCACAGTCTTTGATAGAAGCGATAGATGACGACGGGTCTTCATTTATCACCGTGAATGAAGTGAACAAATTCACATCTTCTCGGCCAGAGGGTTGGAGGTATGTCCCACGTGCAATGATGTCTTGCACAAGGGCTGATGGACTTAACTAGTCTACCGCGGTGGGTCGCGTACTGGACCATTGGCTTTGAAATGACTACTCAGTGGTACTACCGTCGCATACGCCGGCTTTTTTCCCTTCTCTCTACCTCGTCGATTGATGTCCTACCGGCTAATCGAAAGGTTGTCAGCCTATTCATGAATTCCTGGAATATCCATGCCATCGAATATCTCTTATCTGGCTGTCGGGACGTCAGTTATTGGGACGGTACGGACTGGGACAATGATAGCATTTTCCTTAAATTTAAACCCTGGGTATTGGAGAACGAGAAGCGGATGAAGAAAGTTCTACGCAGATTGGTCTACTATATAGACCAGGACAATACCCTGAACACCGTGACAGGGGGCGGTCGGCCAGAAACAGTGAGCGTCACTGTGCTGGGGACAACGTGTTTGCGGCCCTTCGCTAACATCCCCCTTTTCTTAGTATGTGATGCCTCTCCTCTATCTATTGCTGGAGAGGAGTCAAATGGTGATGAAACGAGCACACGATGTGGTCCTGCATGATAATGAATTAAACATTCTCGCGTACTCCATGTACTCCGTCCATATTGCTATTCGTGACCGAGTGGAAAAGCTCCAAGGTAAGGATTCTCATCTTCCCTTTGTCTCGTCAGTGGCTGATTATGATTGCAGACGTCTATAAGCTCCAAAATATCGTGAAGGAGGAGAAATTGCAGACAATCTTCTTCGGCTTGGTACGTTCCCCCCCTTCTATCTGGTGCTCGACGGTAGTTAATAATAGTTCTCCGTCTTTAGTACGCTTTTACCTTCGAGGAAGCGAAAAAGGGAGAGTTCTGGATGCAGGATCCCGATCAATATGATGCGATACCTGAAGAACCACCGAGCGACCTGGATATCCCGGAACCAGAGCTCTTCTATCATGATAAACCACAAATCGAAAAGCTGGACTTGGACGCTGGTTTAACGAAGATTTCCGATCCAGGGTTATCAAACAGTAATGTCGACCAAGAAAAACCAGTGCCTATGAGACAGGCAAGCCAATCACTCGTCGGGGCTTGGAGCGGCACCTACACCTATTATATGGGTGGGACCACCGACGGCCTAGTCAGCTTTTCCGTCACCCAGCATACATCTGACGACCGATTCCATTGCTCGGGCGTCGACTCTTTGGGTCCTTTCACGGTCAATGGGCACGTCAATGGTGAACTTGTCACCTTCCTGAAGGAGTACGCAGAACTTCATAATGGGAAGAAGGTTTCTTGGCGGTGCAAAGGGCTATTGAATGAGGGACGAGATGAGATCTCTGGGCAGTGGGGTCCACCATTGTCTGATGACGATGAATCTCTTGTTTCGGTTGTAGATAGAGGTGATTCACAAACGGAGTCAAGAGGGCGGCAAGGAGCGGCAGAGGAGCAACAGGATGGCGAGAACGTTGGCGACACACAACCCACCACTGATACTGAACCAGCTACCCTGGAAGAAAAAGTAGACGAGGTCGTGATGAAAGAAGATCGTGTCCTAGAGACAGGTGCTCTGGCCAATATCTCCACAGACGCGACAGAAGTATGGACGCCCTACGGCAACTTCGTCCTATACCGCCGACCTGTCGACTATACCATTTATCGTCCCTCCGATGAAGAGTTCCAGGAGAATAAACCGCGCGCCCTTTGGAGGTTGGTGCGGAACGTAACCAGGTACTGGTTCAAGACGCAGCATCTTACTTGGGAGGTTATCAGGGAAAGGCGGGATAAGCGGCGAATGTACTTGGAACTTTGGCGAAAAAAGAAGTTGGGGTATAATATATTTTCAGATCCAGCCGATGAAGCCGAATGGGGAGAGCTGGTCTGCGCTACGCATCCGGACGACCTTCACCTATGGTACAATATTGCCCTGTTCGAAGATCGTCGAGAGGCAATCCACGCGTGAGTCAGATGGACGTGCTCCCACTTGAAGAAGCTAGCATTCACACCTATTTCCAGGCATGTATGCGATCGTTGCGAAACACGATTAAAGCTATATTCGAGTCGAATCACGTGTATCGAATGCTCGGAGGGCGAGTTTTTCAACACCGTTGACACATGCCCAAATTGTCAAACGGAAAGCTTTTACAGCAAGCACAGCAACCAGAGCCACAAACTGTCCCACCCAGTGATTCAGCTTCGACGGCCTGTGTTGTACATTGAAGTCAACTCGGTTATGTCGCATGCGAATTCCCGTCTGCAGGCCCTCTCAGACGGAGGAGTCAAGTATTGCACGTACTGCAAGAAGGAACTTCCAGAGAGACTATATTGGTATTGTACCCAGTGTGAAGGTGCGTCCGAGTTCAGTTGACGGTCACGTTTTGCTGACGTTGGTCCTGGGTAGACGACACGTTTGCGTGCATCGAATGCAACAATCGTTTCGAGAAAGAAAAGCCGTGGCTCCTACGACGGAAGGCACCCCCAGGGCATGTTCATGACTGGCTGCACACGATGGTGCTCAAACCACAAGCAGTTGGGGAGAGCGACTCGCCTGGCCTCTCCACTGACGAGCGACTTGCCAAACTGGAGGCCAAGCTTGACAAACAGGTGGAGCAGACTCGAGCTTTCGAGACGTCTGTCGCCCTGCACCTTCACACGTTGGAGGAACTGTTTGACAAACAGATGGAGCAGACCCGAAAGCTGGAGCAACTGCTTCAGCGGGTACTGAATTAGCGTCGTTATGCAGGTTACATTGTACGATATCGTTCGATCTCCAGACAATCATGAAAGTGTATGTCGCGTTAATGCGTTGTAGTGTGGCTCAAAACAAGAATAACTGACAGAGCTTTCAAATGAGATTGATTGAGGTGTGGGCGAACCGTTCGAGGTGCGCGTTCCGTGTGCTTGAAGGGACAACGTGGACGGGGCAGTACCAAGCGGCCGGCGCGACGCTATCGTAAATCCGATGCATGGTCCGCTCACTTGCAGATAATATGCTGGCGCGTCGTTGCCACCCTCGGGCCCGGGATAGACACCCATCTTGCAGATCATGGGTGACACGATTGAATTACGTTCGCTGGGTCGTCATAGGTACCAGACGGCGGGTGGAAAAAATAAAATATGCACGACGAGCGTGGCGTTGACGATGTCATGGACGGTCGAATCCCAGTCATACGCCGCTGTCGTCAAAAGATATATCCAGTTAGGATTGGTTGGCTACACTTGGACCATATCTCGAGCGGATCGGAAGATCTCCAAGAGCTCGTTATGGCAACCTGTTCACAGTGTTCCCCCGTCCTTTGGGATAGTTATCAATGATTGAACCAACTGATAGGGAACATGTTTGCTATAATAAGCCACTGTGTACTTCATGCATTACGGTGACCCAAGGTCAGCTCCTGAGAACATGGATCAGACGCCTGTCACATCCGACTGCGGGAAACAACAACGCGCTTGTCCGCGACACATTACCAACAGCGGGTCCTTGGAACTGTCGGGTGCATGGTCAAACGCGGTGCGCACAACATACACCGGACCGAAACGTGAGGCACGCAGAATGTACCGAGGTGACGACAGCGTATGCGTCCATGATGGTATTGAGTGCCCGACTTCGTTCCCTATAACCGAACTCCAACCTACTTTCAACAGCGCCATTAGTGATTGTTGCATAACCGAACAGCGGACTGGCTTCAAAGAAAAAGAGTGGTATGTGTTTCATGAATCGCGGATATGTCGGCGATTCCATTATTTGGAGCACCTGATACACCAAAGACGGTTAATATCGTCTATCGGGGAAAGGCATCGAACGGAAGCGATGACATGGTCCTACCACTCTCATCTTGGGAGCGCGTTGTCGAAGCCGGTACTGCAAATGCAATTTGGTGTTTTGTCTTCGGCGTTCGTCGGTGGTGCGTTACGCGGGATGTATTGCATCGCTCTTGTTCCTATTCCTTCAGGGGTGCATTCAACCGCTTTCAGCAACACAGTCAGAAAACGAGGCAAAAAAAAAAAAAAGAATAACACTCCGTTCTAGATATTGTCCTCAGCTCTAGTACACGAAATACTCTGTCCCGCACGGCGTCGCCCCAGCGCTCAATGCGAGCGGGATGGGATGGCGTGGAGCACGGAGAGATTTGCGTGCGTGGAAACTGAGGTAGATGAGTGACCAGGCTGTACTCGGTGTTCAAGTTGTAGCGTGTCGTGGCGCGTCGAGGGTGGGGAAGTAACAATAGAGATACATGGCATGGCATTGAGATAGAGTATGGATATAAGCAAGGCGACCATACGGGAGAAGTGGCATGAACATGTGTAGGTGTGTCACAGTGAATGGGGGAGCCTGCGCATCAGTTCGCGAATGCGACCGTCACAGGGAGACATACCCGTCGCGATGCCAGCTCCATTCCGCGCGTCCCCGGTGGAAACGCCCATGTCGCAACCCCAAACGCAAGTGAGAACCCAACGCGGTGAGGGTAAGGCATCTGTGTGTCACCCTAACATTACACATTAGTAATGGTTATGTCATGTCACATTTAAGCTGACTAGTGGGGCTGATATAGTCACCCAAGGCTGCCCTTTGTCAAAATATTTCTCGCCTTGATTGGAACACCATGCTTGATCACAGGAATGGAGAGATGGTTGTTGACATAGGAGTTTCCTTCACTCCCTGATCAGATCAGCCCATTTGTGGCCTCTGAAGACTGGATGCTCTCAAAGAGTCCTATAGTGTAGTGGGATTTAACAGAGGATTGATTCATCACCAGTGCATGCTCTCCAGATATGGGGCTCCACAGGCAGAGATAAACCAGGAGCACTCCCTACAGACTCACATTGCTTTCAGGAATACTTACAACCTCTACTATGAGGCTGTTTGTACCACCAACAACTTGGCTGCCTTTGCCAAGGACAGTGATGCTTACAATCTGACTCCCAAATATTATGCAGAGTGCTTCAAGGCAATCAAGGTTTTTCAAGAGGCCAAGAGGAAAACATATGGAGTCAGAGATGAATATTGTGTAAGCAGTCAAGCTGCAAGAATATTGCTGAAGGAAATCATTCCTCAGGTAAGCTTGCTTTTTGTGTCTGTCTTTTTTTATTGATGTGAAATCATAGGCTTGGAAGTATATGGAGTCAGATCCTGTCCTTTGGATTCTCTCTGAACTCTGGTTTGGAGGGTGAGAGAAGTCCAGCTCACTCAGATCACCCTCACCAGATACAGTGACTCACAAAATTGTCCCAATGTTTTGCACATTTTGATTGTTTATGGAATATATCTAGAGCACAAATAGATATAAACAAAGTGTTGGTGTATGAATGGAGCTACCCACCCTGGGCTATGTGCCTGAAAAGTAATTATGTAATTTGGATTGGTAACCATGGAGAGATATGCAATTCAAAACTGATATTTATTGGGACAATTATGTGAGTGTGTCTCAAACATATAGTAAATATAGTTTCAGTACTTGGTATGACCCCCCTTGGCCTTGATAACTGCTCCAATCCTTCTAGGCATACTTTCAATCAACTCCTGACACACTTCTGGATCTATCTCTCCCCATACCTTTACAACTCTGTCCCATATCTCCCAGACCCCCTTGGCCTGTATTGAATACTGGCAAAGTTCTTTCTTAATGTGATGCCAGAGGTGTTCAATTGGATTGAGGTCTGGAGACTGTGAAGGCCAGTCTAGAAGAGTGATGTTATTGTCCTCCATCCATTCCTTGGCCCTTTTAGAGGTGTACTTGGGATCATTATCCTATTGAAAAATGATATCCTCCAGAGAAATTCCACTCTCCTTTATGCTGGGCAGTAAGTTGTTCTCCAAAATGTCCACATACTGCTCAGCATTCATCCTCCCCTCAACCTTTGCAAGTCTTCCCACACCCTCCCAACCCATACAGCCCCATACCATAATGTTTTCTCCACCAAAATTGACTGTACCCTGGACCTCCCTCTGAATTAATTCCTCTCCAGCCTTTTTCCACATCCACTGTCTTCCATTTTATTACAGGTAGTGACATTGGACCAGCATCCAACACCTCTTTTTCTTTTCTAGACTCTCCTGAGTCTCCACTGCTGTGGGATCTACTTGTCAATGACAAGGGAATCTTTGATGAACTGTAGAACCAGTTCATTAGAGGGGCTTGCCCTTCCATCTGCTCCCCCTTCTCATGATCTCATGTCTCTCCTCTTCATCATTGCTCCACCAGATCATCCCTGACACTGCCACTTTGGAACTCTTCATCTTACTTTGCCTCTCCAATCAGCAGCTTCTCCCATAGTGGTGTACAATGATTGGAATCTTGCATATGCAATCAACAGACCTCTTCTGATGATTGCTATTCCCTATTTCTGTTTTCTTGGACTTCACCCTTTGATTACCTTCTCTTATAGGTAACAGTTACTATACTTGGTAATTCCCCAATCTAGATTAGAGAAGCCTACCCTAATCTAGATCCACCCTATTTAAGTAGCTAGATCTTCCCCTGTATCTCCTAACCTTGATCTACACTATCCTATCTCTTCATCTCAGTTCCACTTGCTTGGATCTTCTGGTCAATCAAGATCTGCAAGCTTGTTTCTATTAATGCCTATTAGGGAACCCAAGGACTGCCACTTAGGCTATGATAGCCATTCACTCCATCAAGAGGCCTTAACACAAGTGAGACATAGTAGCACCCCATTACCTTATTCTGTAAAGGGCCTTGGGGCCACATTACCCAAGGGAGGGATAGGAGACTCAGGCCACACCAGCTGAGTAGAGTTAGACCCCTTTGTGGGAAGACTATTCTGCTGCAGTTGAAGGTTGCACCCTTCTTTGCTGCAAAGCATAACCAAGAGTCTCCTAGTGGGTGAGGTTCTGAGAACTGTTACCTTCTGTCATTGGATAGTCAAGATACCTTGGTGCTAGTGGAACTAGCTAACAAGATCCAGCATTACTTGTCATGTCATGGTTGATGTAACACATCTGGGGCAATTCTATTGATTTTAGTCTCATCTAACCAGATTACCCTTTTCCAGTCCTTACTCTTTGTACTTCATAGCAAAGTTCAAGTGCTTCCTCCTATGCATTGCACTAAGCAATGGCTTTTCTTCTTCACAACAGCCTTGAATGAATTTTTCCTAAGAACTCTCCTCACTGTTTCTGAGGAGACTGGGTTGGAGATGATGGTGTTGATGTGTTTGGTGGCTTGAACAGCATTAGAAGCCTTGCCAGTAGTAATCTGAGTAATAATAGCCTGCTGAGAGCAAGTAGAAAGCTTTGAGGGATATCCAGAAGAAGGGACCAATCTATTGGAAAGGATATCCTGAAGTACCCTGGATGCAGTAGATCTGCCAACACCAGCTCTGGAGGCAATCTGCCTGACAGAAAGACCATTGGAGGCAAGAGAGAGGATATTTTCATTCTGAGCAGAGAATATGGGGTGCATTGTTGAATTGTGGAGTTTTAAGAATATAACTCTTGGTTAAATAGCTGGACTATAGGTCCTATAACATATAACATTACAATAGTAACAATCAGCAGATGATTTGTTGCCATAGCAATAGTGGAGCATCAGATTCTGATATATCAAATACATACTCACATAATTGTTCCAATGAGTATTAGTTTTGAATTGCATATATCTCCATGGTTAGTGATCCAAATTATATAATTCCTTTTCAGGCACATAGCCCAGGGTGGGTAGCTCCATAACTTTCTTTATATCTGTTTGTGCTCTAGATATATTCCATAAACAATCAAAATGTGCATAACATTGGGACAATTTTGTGAGTCACTGTAACATGGACAACAGAACCCCACTCACACATGCCACTCAAATTGGATGTATGTCCCATGGAAATCTAATATAGTGATCTTCCATTGAGAACTCTTGTAGGTAAGTGGTTTTTTAACCATATGATGTAGCATGCTGTTTTGCCCCATAGGTGTTTTGGTAGTCTGCTAGTATGTAGAAGCATGCACACATGCTCCAAATTGGTGCAGTTGAGGTGCTTTGCAACTCTATTGTGTTGTGGCATATTGTGTGCTGTGAAGCACTGTATGGTATCCTGCTGTTGTAAGTATAGCACAAACTCCTTGCCATTATACTCTTTCCCTTGATCCAAGTGGAGAAGCTTTACTTTTGCAGTGAGTTGGTGATCTAACCTTGAAACCATGGTAGGCCTTGAAAGTGTCACTTTTCTGACACAGCAAGTAGATATGGGTGAGTCATGTGTGGTCATTTGTAAATGTAATATAGTAATGTCAACCAATGATGGCCAAAACAGATGGTGGTTTCCAGATGTCACTGTACACAATGTCACCAAGTGCTTCAGCACATGGTCTCTGGTGCATCTTGGCAATTGGTTTGTGTGTCACCTTCCCATACACACATACCTCACAGTAGATATTCTCATCTTTGCTGGGATAGTACTTCAGGCCACTGACTAGACCCTTTTTAGCAAGTTCTCCTGCAGTCAACAGTGTGATATGTCCTAAACAATGGTGGAGCTGCATCATGGTGACACATTCATTGGCAGCTGCTGCATAATTGCCTTTGTGCACCACATGGTATAGCCCTTTTGCTGATTGTGGTATTTGGCCAATTGTTTCTTTATCAGCATTGCAAATGGTGCACATTCCATGTGCAAAGGTTGTCATTAGCCCCATCTCATCCGGACAGCCAATTGACACAAGTGTGTATCCCATCTCAGGTGAGTATAGAACTTTTGTTAGTTGCAATTTTGACACATTCAGCCCATTAGGTACTTTGATGATGAGATTGCTAACTCCTGTTGTGGTGAATTTCTATTGGTTTGCTGCTATAAACAACTTTAGTGGGATTGGTTGTATATTGATTATGTGATCATCCTTGGAAATGATGTATTGTGTTGTACCTAGATCATATAATTTGATGCAGTACCTTTCCTTTTGACAATTGCTAACTTTCATTGCTCTGTCCTCTAGATCTTTATCGGTGGCAAATGAGGGGCAGGCACAGTCAACTGGTGCATTGTCACAGTTGACTCTTAGTGCTTTATTATCCCATCCATAGCCCCATGGGCTATCATTGTCAGTGACTAAGAACCAGTCATCATCATTATTAAGTGCCTGTTTTCAGGCATTAAGATCTTCATTGTTGCTCAACTTCACAGTCTCCAATTCAGGTAAGGATTTGTCATCTTTGATGACTCCAAAAACTCCATTTTCTTTATCAGATATGACTGTGTGTGCACTATCCATCTGGTGTGTTGCAGATTTCTTCTCGTCTTTAGAAGGCTTGTTACATTTCACTGCCAGGTGCTGATTTGAACCATAGTTCTAGCACAAGTGCTTTGGCCTATCACTGTAGGGAGATTGATTGCCTTGACCATGTCCTCTTATCTTGGCTGGTGTCATAACCACCATGGCCTCATCACAGTCCTTGCCATTGCTACAGGAGGCATACTTTAGTTTTTGACAGTCTGACTCTTTGCTAATGAGTGAAATCAGGGTGTCCAGTTCAATTGTTTTGGTTGTAGTATACAAATGAGTGGCTACAAGCTGGCTGGATGCAAAATTGGAGAGAAAGTTGGAGAGAGATCTGATGATTGTTGAATGGTTGTCTTTTTGGTCAATGTTGACACCAATGGATGCTAACTCTTCTTGCTTCATCTGTAGTTTATCCAAAAACTGTTGGACATCACCTCCTCTTGCCATCTTCATTTTGAGGAACTGCATGCATAATTCAGTCTGTGCATAAGTTCCTTTCTCTGTATATTCATGTGTTATTTCCACCCACATGGCCTGAACAGTAGTTAGCTTGCAAATCTTCAGTGCAGTTAGGTCTGGAATGCTATCACATTCCAAGATTTTCCTGAATCCAACTCTGGTCCTCTAGTGTCTCTAGATCTCTTGTGTGTACAAACTCCAGAGCTTTCTCAATTAGAACTTAGCCCCTAACCTTCAAACCCTATTCATTGACACCTATCCAACTACTAGACACCCTTCCAATCACCTTTGACATTCTGACTGCTACTATACTTTGATTGATGTCATACAACTTTTGACTGACATCGTCTGATGTCCATGACTGGACTGACTTCCTTGTGTTCCACTTACTCATTCCAATTATGAGTTCTGGTAGTATATAAATCCTCATGTATCTCCATGTAATCTCAGTATGAATATTGACTAAGATATTCCCTCCTCTCTAATCATTCTCCCCTTGTAAGCAGACTAAGCAACTCTGGCTTAGGTCCTGCCCTGCCCTCCAACCTCTAAAATCTGGGACTAGATGTTACAAGGGTGCATCACATAAAGTGAAGCCAAGTTCCATCAGTCTTGATCTCCAGAGTTGATACCAGAGTAGATCTTTGGTTAAGTCCCCATTCATCTGCAATTTTTAACAGCATATTCATACTCAATCTTGTTACATTCTATTCATGGCTACTCATACTATCCACTTGCAAACCCATGCCATGGGTAACAATCCTCCATTACCCCCTCAATATAATCTACTCTCTGTTTTTGGCAGCTCTTGATGTGGTCCAGGAATCATTGAGCAGTTCCAAAGTTTCTCTGCTCATCACATACTCCATTCTGCTTCTTAGGATCCAGCCTGCCAACCCTTGCCAATGCTGGGTGCTCAGGTCAACCTCTTTGAGGAAGATAGGAACTCTGAACAACATTCTGAACATATTCTGCCCAGAATGGATGAGCCTGCAGATAAACCAGAAAACCAGAAAATCTTGGAGGTCTTGAAGATGACCCCTCCAATGATAACCAGGACTTTGACCTCTCTTCTCACCTCTCTCACTCTGAATATGAGCAGATTCCCCAGGATACATTAACTCAGCTCACATCCACTATCAATGGCCTTGCTTATTCCAACCATAAATCCTCTTCCAACCTCTGTACTAAGGTCTGAGAACTTGACCAGTTTGATGGAATGGATCCATGCAAACTCCAGGCCTTCTTCATCTAGTTAGAACTTAATTTTCAGGACCATTCTAAAGCCTTCCATACTGACTATGCTAAAGTCACCTATGCACAGTTGTACTTGAAGGGCATGGCCCTTGAATGGTTTGAGCCTGATCTCCTGGAGATGGCAGATCCAGACCTCCATCCACTCTGGATGGATGATTTCAAGGAGTTTGCTTTAGAGCTTTGGATCAACTTTGGACTGCATAATCCAGTTGGAGATGCTGAACATCAGCTTGATCAACTTTCTATGAAGGACATGCAGCATATCAACAAGTATGTTGTGGAGTTCAACTGGATTGCTTTGCAAGTCCAAGATTATGGAGAAGGTGCACTCTGGCACCACTTTTACAGTATAACAGTTTTCCCAATCACATCAAAAATGAAATCTCCCACATTGGAAAGCCTTCAACTATCTCTAAACTCTGTATACTAGCCCGAGCTATTTATGTTTGCTATTGGGAACACAAGTCCAAATTTAGTCAGCGAATGAAGTCCCACCCTCCAAAGTCCTCTAACAAATCCATCACAGACAGATCATTTTCCACCAATTATTCCTTTTACCAATCTTCTTCCAAAGCCTCCAAGGAAGCCAAGTCAAAAGCTACCAGCTCCTCTGCACCTAAGTCCGATTTTTCATTGAAGCTAGGAAAAGATGGCAAGTTGACTGCTACCAAGTGCTAGCATTACTTTAATAATGGCCTCTGCATGTTTTGCAGAGCCCCTGGACATGTCACTAAGAAATGCCCCAAGTCTTTCTCACAAGCCTTCAAGGCCCATGCTGCTAAAATAACTCCAGAAACCAAACCAGAGGTCTCCACTAAGGAGGCAAAAAAATAGCCTGCAACCTCCAGTACTCTGCACAGACTGGGAGTTGCATTGATACCATCTATGCATCTAAGGAGATCTATCTCAACATGTCTGCTCTTTTTGATTTGAAATCTCTTATGCCTACCATCTCTCCAATATTTTACAATATTTCTTCCTTTTCTGCACTGGTAGATTCCAAATCCTCCAATTGTTTCATTGCCTCCACTTCAACTCTGGCTTTTCAATGACACCTCCAACTTTATAATAACCTGAGCTGTCAATCTCTCTGTGCATTTTGGAACTGATGATGTCACTCCATTAGATGGATCCTATTTCCTTGTCTTGGGACATAACTAGCTCACCCACTACAATCTGTTGATTGACCAGGTTATGGGCAGTATATTGTTCCACTCACCTGAATAGAACATGCCAACAACTTTGAGCTCCCCTCTGAAGCTTTTGGTTATGTCACCTCCAGCTGACCTTCCTAACTCCAACTCATTGAGCTTCTCCAAACTAAGGCCTTCCCCCATTGCAATGGTCAATGCTGCTGCCTTTGCATTGGCTTGTTATCTCAAAGGCTTCATTCAATTCTGTTTGCAACTCTGCCCTTGGGGGAGTGACCTTTGCTCCACTTCCATTACCAAATCTACTAATCTCTCTAGTGTTCCTCCAGAGTATCATGACTTTGCAGATGTTTTCAGCAAGAGCAAGGCCTCCAAACTCTCTCTGCACCATGAGTACAATCTATGGATCAATTTGGAGGAAGGAGAGTTATCTCCTCTCAGCACCACCTATTTCCTTTCTCCATCCAAATTCAACTCCCTCTGGAATTTCCTTAATGAG
The DNA here is from genome assembly GCA_038094735.1 of Exsudoporus floridanus. Taxonomy (NCBI): domain Eukaryota; kingdom Fungi; phylum Basidiomycota; class Agaricomycetes; order Boletales; family Boletaceae; genus Exsudoporus; species Exsudoporus floridanus. Next base: position 17,607 of record JBBPUP010000287.1, read on the forward strand.
CACCTCACTATGGGATTCATTCATTCATCCTCCTCTGCTCATGCAGCTTTGGTTCTCTTTGTCCACAAAAAGAACAGATCACTCTGTCTTCATATTGACTTCTGAGGACTGAATAAATCATAAAGAAAGACCATTACCTCCTCCCCTACATCTCTGACCTTCTTGATGCTTCAAGCCATGCTAAAATATATACTAAGATCAATCTCCAACATACCTATCATCTAGTTTGGATCATAGAAGGTGATGAATGGAAGATCTCCTTCCAGACTTGCTATGGCTCATACAAATGGCTTGTTATGCCATTTGGACTTACCAATGCATCTGTGGCTTTCTAACAGTTCATCAACACCATCTTTGCTGATTTGCTAGATATTTATGTTATCATCTACCTGGACAACATCCTTGTCTTCTCTCCAAAAAGACTTCCCATTTAGAACATGTCTGGGAAGTCCTCCAAAGGTTCTGTAAGCATGGACTATATGTCAAACCTAAGAAATGTAAATGGTCCACAGATTTGACAGAGTATCTTGAATACATCTTGTCTTTGACAAGACTTACCATGTCCACTGACAAAGTCCAAGCTATACAAGACTGGCTGGAGCCTCAAAATATCAAGGACATTGAATTCCTCTTAGAATTCACAAACTTCTATCACCGTTTTATTGATAATTACTCCACCATTATTGTTCTCCTAATCCACCTCATCCACAAGGGTACTCTATGGAACTTTGATGACTCCTGCCACTCTGCTTTCTGTAAACTCAAGAAGGCCTTCATCTCCACTTCTATTGTGACCCACTGGATTTTGGATGCTCTGATGAGTGTGAAAACAGACACCTCTGACTGTGCTATTGCAGGCATCCTCTCCATCCATTGTCCAGACCATGAGATATGACTGGTTGCCTTTTATTCTCAGATGCTCTCTTCTCCAGAACTTAATTATAACATATATGAGAAGGAGTTACTTGCCATCCATAAGTGTTTCTGGACTTGGTGTCACTACCTCAAAGGGTCCTGTACTCTGGTTGATGTCATTATGGACCACAAGAACCTTGAATATTTTGCTACATTCAAACTCCTGACTCGCCAGCAAGCCCACTAGTCAGAGTTTCTTTCCCAGTTTCATATGGTGGTTTGTTTCTGTCCTGGTAAATTAGGAGCAAAGCCTGATGCCCTCACTAGATAATGGAATGTTTATCCCAAAGAGGGGAATAAGGACTATGCTCACATCAATCTGCACAATCTCTGGCCTATTTTTATCCAGGAATAGCTTGCATTGTCCCTCCAAGCCACTGGACTTGCAGCTCTGATACTCTGAGCAATGGTCCTACTTGACACTGAGATCCTTCATAACAATATCCTTTCCTCTCTTCCTTCCAATTCACTTGTGAGGATCCATATGTTCTCTGACCTTATAGGGTCACAATGGTCTATAGATACAGGAGGATTCCTCCATCTAGACAATAGAATCTATGTTTCTGACTCCAATGATCTTTGACTCTGAGTTCTCCAGTACAAACATGATCATCCACTCTTTAGGCACTTTGGACAAAATCACACTCTAGATCTTCTAAGATGGGAATACACTTGGCCTGGAGTTTGGACTTTTATCAAAGATTACATGTCATTCTGCACCTGTTATACCAACTGTGACATAACAAGTTATGCAGAATCACATCAGCTGGTTCTCCAGCACCAAGGGTGACTCAGCAATTGAGCTTGATACCATTTGGATCTTCATGGCCAGGAGTTCAAGGTTGATTCACAGAATGGTGAATGTGCATTGAGCAATAGGCTCTGCACTGAAATGTCTCACATATTGGACACAGGCTCCATATGGCTCTTGACATGTAACCAATAGGCTATTGCAGATCTAGGATGGAGTCCCTAGATCCCTCTGATAGACTATGAAGAAGCTTGCAGACACTTTCCAAGTGGAAATGAACTGAGATGAGGTGATAGATTTGTGTAGATCAAGGTTAGAGTTACATGACTGTGTGCTATGCTTTCAATAGGGTGGGACAGATCTAGGGCTGGTCTAAGACTGAATAAGGAACTCTACTATGTATGGTAAGAGTATTGCCCATAAGAGAGGACAATAGAAGAGGAATGTCCAAAGGAGAAAGAAATAACCAACTACCACAAGAGTGTGATCATTGGAAGGGTGGTGCAATGATTGGAGAGGAAGGGGAAATCCCAAGTGTGATAATTGCAAGAGGGTTGCAGGAAAAGCTAAGAAGCCTGTGGTAAGGCAATAAGAGAATGATTTGAGACTAGAATGGGGAGTTGCCAAGGATGCAAGTAGAGGGTCAGGCTCCATTGATGAATTGGTCCCAGAGCTCATTGGAGATCCCCTCATCATTGACAAGAAGTTACCAGAGGGCAGGGGAGTTTGGAGTATCTAGAAAGGAAAAAAAGAGATCCAGCTCTAGCCTGGTGTCACCATCTATAATATTACCTTCCATGTGCATCTGAAGTTCCAACTTAGACTCAAGAAGGGCTTTTGTTACATCTACTGTGATGTAGCAAGTGATGCTGGGTCATATCAGCTGGTTTACCAGCACCAAGGGCAGCTCAGCAACTGGGCTGATACCATTTGAGCTTCTATTCAGAAACCAGGCTTTATACTGTTTGGATCTTTACAGCTGGGGTTCAAGGTTGACCCACTGGATAGCAGGCTGCCTATGCATAGGACTGAGAATGTCCGCCTGCAATATTGGACAGTAACTGAGAGCCTACATATAGGACTAGATAGTTCTCCTACAATACTAGGCTCAACTGGAAAGGCTATTGCAATCTATGTAGGTTGCAGTTTCTAGATCCCCTGATAGACTTTAAGAGAGAAACAAAGCTTGCAAGATCTAGTGATTGAAGATTTCAAGTGAGCAAACTGAGATGAAGTGATAGATTGACATAGATCAAGGTTAGAGTTACATGATTGTGAGCTACAGTATAAATAGGAATGGAGAGATCTAGGGCAGGTCTAGATCTCTTGAAAAGGAAACCTACTAAGTATTGTAAGTATTGTCTATTAGAGAAGAGGAGAAGTCCAAGTGGGAGATAGGAAAGGAAAGCATAGCAAGAAAGCAGTGTCTATCCTAGAGTAATGATCAGTGTGAGGGTGCAATGATTGGGGAAGGAATATCCATAATGTGATGATCACACACAGATTGCAGGAGAAGCCAGGAAGTCATGAGGGAGGCAATGAAAGGGGAGATCTGAATCTAAAATGGAGATCTGCCAAAGATGCA
>JBBPUP010000289.1:7178-21439 GCA_038094735.1 Exsudoporus floridanus
ATATTGGGATCGTGAGGACTATTCGGACGTTGACTTGCCCCAAGTTACACCCATACCCCAGAAACGTGCGTGGCCCAAAATGGGCCGAGAGTATCAATTTTGGAAAATCCAACTCGTACGGACGTTGCACATGATGCACCACCACCACTACTAGCAGACTGTCAGCCCTATATTGTGTTCCACTCCTCGCCACTGTTACTTGGATGACAATGAGCGAAAGATACGTACAAGTTAAACTGGTAAAACAATAATGGTCGTACACAACCCTCCGGTGTCTTATTTTCTTTCTGCACCATGTCCTTGACGATTGGACGATTCCGCAGACGTTTCCATCAGAGCAGTCATATCGTGAGAATTTGCAATAATATCAGAGAGCTTGGCCAATGAAGCGATGGTAGTATCCCCAGTTCCCGAGGTCTGTTGTTTGGCTCTGGCCAACAACTGCTTTGATGCCCAGTCAAAGTAGGCTGACTTGCTCGTCTCCCATGGTCTCTTTCCAGGGTCTGGCAAAGGTAACTGGGTCAATGCGGCGGTGGATTCTGGCGTGAGGGCTGGGAGAGACGAGATAGCTGAGAATAAGCCTTCCAGCTGGTCAGGAACCTGGCCTAGCTCGCGTAATTGGGGCGATTGAAGGAATGACAGCTGATTGAGTTGTTTTTCGCTTCTAAGGGCCAGAGCTGCAGACCACCTGACAGACCGAGTTAACAGGCGCTTTAAGCGCCGTTGCTGTCAACACGCAAGCCGACGGGGGTGAATCGCGAGTCATACGAAGACCACCCAATTAGACTTACCGCATCGATCTTTTTGCGCAGCTCGTCTATCTCTGACATGAGCTCGGTTTCTCTCTCCGGTGGATAGGTCAGGTCAAGACCTTCTTGGTGGGGTACAACAACAGGCAAATCGGCAGGGATGGCAAAGATATTGCGCAGCGACCAGGTTTCAAGAAAGTCAAAGGCGATGTCTGTATGGTACTCTAGTAGTGTCTGAAATGCGACCAACCCTTGCTCGACTTCCTGTGTGCTGTCCCAGTCTTCGTTGATTCTTTGTTCGCGGTCAGTTGCCCAGCGGAAGAGGAACTCCTCCAGACCATCGACGGCATTGGTGATAGCTTCGTTCGCGAAGTTAATGATATCGTCGAGGAGGAGCTGAGGAGAAAATCGAAGGATTTCGGGAAGTAAGACTCCGGGTACAGTCGGTCCCTGTCCCTGTGCGCTCATCGTGGATGACTACCAACCGTGTCGACGCGTCTTACGCGCTCACACCGCCGTTGCGGAAAAACTCGTGACCTGCCGAATTGCTGACTTGACAAGTTTCTCGTACTGCTAGGATACCGCATTTTCTACCATGGCCAACAATGGCTGGACCGTTGATTCGAATGAAGCCCTCGTGCTTTCGTTGGGTGAGTAACGAGGAACCACTCATCCAACACGCTAGGAATTCGTATGACTACAGTGCGTGCACAACAAGACAAGGAGGTGCTTGAAGACAGCGGTTCTTTTGAAGGGTTCCACCCAACATTCACATATCCTGTGAGACCAACTCTGAAAGTCGCCGAATACAATTCCTAATGGGATTCACGTTAGATATACGGGGAAGACGAAAAGATTTATGGTTACCAGGACCTTGTGATTGACGTATGAATGTTGCGTCGTGCCTTCTCCGAAAATGTGGTTAACAGGGTCATACCAGCTTCGCTTCGCATCCGGATCACTGGCGCATTTTTTGTCAGTTCGCTATGCAGGAAAGCTCCCTGCATCGTCAACAGTGGATGACGTAGAGGGGGTCCTCGGCTCATTCATTCCTCCGGGTACGTGCCCCCCCTGGAAGTGCGCGATCAGAATGTGCACAAAGCTATGCAGGATATGAAACAGAAGAGGACGCCTTTCTTGCTCGCGTCCAGAAGGATGCTACAACTTTTCATCCTGTCGGAAAATGCGTCCATTCGTATACGCGTCCCGCATCCTCAGGGAAGAGCAATGTAGAGTATGAAGTGTACCATGTAAGATCCAACCATGCATCATTCTGCTTGGGTGACTGAATGTCACAGGCTACCTTTGAAGATTCTGGTTTCAGGGAATACCACAGGAAGATGCAGATATTTATACTGCTATATGTCGAGGCAGGCTCGTATATCAACGAAGAGGAGGATGGCTGGGAATTCGTGATGCTGTTAGTGACTCGTTCTCTTTCTTAACCTTCCCGGACGTTCGTGATCATACTTGCAGGTTCGAAAAGCGCCAGCGGAAGGACGGAATTGCCACTTATCATTTTGTAGGTTATTCATCATTGTACAACTTCTACTGTTTCCCAGAAAGAGTGCGGTTGCGATTGAGGTGAGTCATTTTATCCTTGTCGCACCCCGCCCACTCAACCCACCACAAAAAGCCAATTTGTTATCCTTCCGCCATACCAGAAGCAAGGACATGGGTGTAAGTAACTGTCCAGTTAAGACACTTTCGTACACCAACGCCTTCCGCAGCCGAGCTCTACACCGCAATCTACAATCTCGTACTGTCACGCCCCGACGTATCCGAATTGACTGTGGAAGACCCAGCTGAGGCCTTTGAGGATTTGAGGGACCGCAATGACCTTCGAATGCTTCTTGCGAACGAACAATTTATGAATGAAGCCTTTGGGGCTCAAAGTGCGACGGCTTCCCATGGAGGTGGCCGTGTCCAAAAAGCAAGGTCTCGCTTACGGTCTACACCGAAAAGTGCCCCGGGCGGTACGAAAGGTCGAGGGAAGATGGGACCGCCTGTGGACAAAGAATGGTCAGGGAGGTGGCGCAAAGATCTTAAAATTGCAGGCGTAAAAACGTTCCTCGTTTCTTCATGGATCTCTGACCAATTCCACTTGTTAGCGACAATTTCATCGGCTCGTAGAGATGCTCATCATGCTGCGCCTTGATCCCATGGATGTGCAGGGTGCGAGGGCATTTCGACTGCAAGTCAAAGAACGGCTTTACCGTTTTAACTTTGTGAGTGAACACACTGGCCATGTAGCGTGTGATATGCTAAAGCGCTGGTTAATCCCCAGGAAATCCTGGCTCAGATGGAAAAGGAGGAACGACTACAGAAATTGGAAGAGACATTCCAAAGTGTTCAAGAAGACTATAAAAGGCTGTTAGGGATGGTCCAATGAGAGTCAATGGAAATCCTTGATGCCCTGATGTACACAAATGCTTACTGTGGAATGAATACTGGGTGCATGCTCCAAGTCAGTTTCTGAAGGAAAACAAGATTAATGATACAATAAATAAAACACGGAAAAACAGCAACAGTAATAGATACACGAGATCTAATTTGTCAGAATCTGAAGTGCTCGATCACACCCCAAAGAGAGTGCAAGATTATGAAAAGCGAAAGATTCCGACCGTGTTGCCAAACCCAGCTACACCTAACGAGTGAGACATCTGGAATGCTACAACACGCGTGAATGGTAAACGAGGATAGTCTTGATTGGCTGAGTGGGCTGCTTCTGACCGAGGAGTTGACAAAGATGAGGGATGATGGTCCTCAGATAGAGAGGACATCGCAGCGCCACGCAGGTCGGAGGTGGCGAGTTCGAAAGACCAGCACTCCCATCGATCCAGTGCTGCACTCGTCAACCCTTGGTGACGCCTCGTCGAGGTCGGACAAGTAGAAGTGGTAGGTTGGCTCCCGCCTTGTGAACGAGATATCCGGCGTATACCCATAGCCCTGCCTCCCACGACATCCCATCCACCACGCTCACAGGTCGCTTCACCAGTTTTGACCACTCTGACATCTGTCCGAGTTGACGCTCGGTCAAGAGGACCAAGAGTATAACCCACCCCACACTCATCCACTGAAGTGAGTATCTCAGATGGACGGCGCAACGATTCTTTCTCGGATGCCCTCCGAGACAGTATTCCATGTCCAGAAACAGGAAATGAAGAAGTGTCCGAGTCGGACAGAGTACTTGCAGATGAGAGTCTCCTGGGGAATGGGGATGGGGAAGCGGCACTACTACTTCGCGAGCGCCGCCCTGAGCCGAGAATGGTACCGGCTTGAGGAGTGCTCCCTAGACAAGAACAATGTCTCGACTGCGAGGGGAAATAAACTCGATAAAAAGTGATAGCATGGCCAACGGAAAGGGCAACCATCAGACTATCGACGGGAAGTTCTCCGCAAAGGTGACAGGTCTCCAAGCGGATAGGCGAAAGTCGTAGTTGATCGACTGTTCCATGCGGTTCGTCTATGACCAACAGGCATTCGGAAGAAGCGGCATCCCATAAGGAGACTACTCCGGCGTCTGAAGCTACTCCTATGATAGTCTGTTCATTGTCCACCAATTTGGCCCGGCAGGCATAGATTTTTGCAACGCGGTCTGTTGGGTTACCAGCGAGTAGATTATACCGAATATGTGGCATTTGTTGAGTGTCGCCAAATTCTGCGACTTCTACGGAACCGTCATCGAGGGAGAAAGCGACAAGTAGATGACCAGTCGGTCGCACTGGTATGATATTGGCTCGAATCACAACTGAAGATGACACCGGTTTTATGTGAGATGAGGAGGGATGAGGAACAAAATTCCATTGTATGACGGTCCCATCTCCGTGACATACAAGAATGGCAGGGGGCTCGCGTGGTTGTGAATTTGGCCCAGTTTTCTGCTTAAGGACGGCAGAAGATGGACGAGCAAAGTAGATCTCTGTCACTCCTGAGATGTTGTCCGAAAGTGTCAATGGTTTGCAGGGTCCGACATCCTTTCCCGAAACAACGCAAACATTAACAGTTCCCGAAGCAGTCCCGAACGCGAGGAAATCACCGCTGTCGTCTAGCGCGAGCGCCGACACCGTGTCTGTGGCAGACGGATTGTACGATCTGAGGACCACTGGTTCTGTTTTCTTGGTGCGCCAAAAGCTCAATTCGTTGTGTAGACCCACCGCCGCAACAGCTTGTCCATTTTTGCTCGCTGCTAACAGTTCCACATCCGTAGCAAAACCACGTGGCAACGTCGAGAAAAAAACGTGGTCACCCAAAGCAGTTTCAGCTTGGGTGGGCACTGTCCTTCCGTCATCCCGGTTGCGCTGGGCTTCCAAGAGCTCAGCATCCTTCAAAAGGTAGAGCAACAGGGCGTAAAGGGGAAGGATTGTCAACGTCATAGGAACCAGGAGAATTTTGAGGAGCCAAAACATGATATCCAGTGTTGATGTTGAGGATCGGAGGCTTTGCTGAACGCTCTGGCTAACTGTGCCAGCTGGTTGGAAAGCGACGATAGTGGGTACCTCTATTCGCAAATGCACTAGGGAATGTTCTTCGGGATTGAGAACCTTCCACAACCACCAAGACGGGTCTTGAGTTTGATTGAGTGGCTGCTTGGTAAACATGGGGAAGGAAGAAAAAGCAACGCCAATGTTGGCATCATCATACACATTCGGGCGAGTGAGTGCATAGAGAGTAGCGGTGGTTGCCAGGAGCTGCTGTGGGGTGAGAACCCATGCTATGATCCGAGGTGAAGCAGGCTTACAAGTAAAAGACTAATATTTTTGTTAGCACGGCTCTTGAGCATGGCTTTGAGCTGGTAAATAAGACGCTGTTGCCAGGAAGCGGGTGTCGGAGAAGTTTCTCGATGGGGGTCATCCACGGCCGGGGTCGACTTCAGGTTTTGTCTGATAAGCTCGTCCAACTTTATACATTGTTAGGGAATCAAACAACCACGAACACGGGTGAGATTACTTACCTCTAATCGCTGGATATCAATTGAGAGTACAGCCAAGAAAAATGTATGTGCTAGGAACCAATGAGCCACGAGCACCACTACTGCGAATGTGCAAAACTGGCTAATGGCGCCAGTAGAACACCGCGCGATAGTTCCTAGCACGCAGTTGTAACCTACGACCTTGAGAGTATTGGATGATCCGGCGCGACTCAAGCCTTCTGCTATCCTTTCTTTGACGGGAAGGGTGACGGACGTCTTCGTGACAGCATCCACCTGCGGAAAGGAAAAGTGAGACAAAAAACTCCAGGAACAACCTATTTCAGTACCAAATTGAACATATTCTCCGCTCCGACAAAGATGATGACAATAGGTAGCAAACTCCTGGCATCTTACAATGAGAACACAACATACGTCGAGAAAGGCTTGAACGTACCAGGGGACCATGGTGACTTTGAAACGCATTAGTGAACAGACACTCAGGCTAGTGATGGTACTGGCAACAATCTCGAAGAGGGCGGTGAAGGTCAAGCCAACTCTGGTATGGACTCCATGCATACGCTTCATAGACCTCCTGACATACGTGAAAAATATTCCATATGCAAGGTAGACAAAGGAAGAAATGGACGAGAAGCCTTGTTTCTTGGAACGTCCGTGATCATACTGACAGACATCAAGGCTTGTCATATAGGAGCAAGGGAGCCAAACTGACCTCGAGGGCGATGAGTGTTGGTTCGATTGTCTCGGTGAATGCATCATTGCCTTGGGTAAGGTTTTTTAAGATATCGAGCCAGTTGTCGTGACTAGCTTTATCCAAGCAGTCAGATTCAGGGAATACGAACGTGTGCACGAGAAATTTTGCAGAGTCAATGTTCGCCGTGCTTCGCTCCAGAGTCCGTCCTGCGAGAACCATCTGGGGTGTGATGGGAATCCCGGCCACAGAAACGCCGTCATGATTCTTGAGAGCGCTCAGGATGTTTACGTCCGGGAGAAGACGTGCTTCATCGTGATCCCAAAATGCAAGAGGACTGAATACGACACAGTCATTTGTACCTGCCTCGAGACAAGGCACTCCCTGAGACTTGACACGCTCTAATATTCGTTGTTCAAGCTGCAAAGCAGATAGTAGCGTTTCGCTAGTCAAAGCACCAGCATCGTCAATGGTGTTGCTGTGTACCAAGATGCGTTCCACTCGAAGGGTGCGGTCGGAGCCGCAACGTGCGCGGATCAGCTCGTCGTCCAGTATTTCAATGTTACGTTGACCCTGCCAGAAGTTTTGAAGGTCTCGAAGGGCGACGCTACCGAAAGCAACGTAGTCGGCGAGAAATGAGTCAACGACATTTGACGTAGACGCAAGACGTGAATACGATGGTGTGGACGAGTAAATGGCCAATGCAGGGTATGAGAGAGATGTGATAACCACCGCAGACACAAGAATCAGACGAATCTGGTGAGTTGCACAATGTCTGTACCTGTGTCAGGAAACCCGAGGATGCACGGTGAGCTGGGACGCACATTCCGAAGAAACGCAAAGATGTGTCTGCCAAAGTGCGTATTCGTTGACAGGCAATGGCGGAGGACGAGAACAAGCCGGTGGTCTGTCGTGCCATACGCAAATAAGATGTTCGACGGCTGTTCAAGTCGTTGAGAGCATGCTATGGTTGGTTGTCCGCGAAATACTGCCAGTCGGACACGAGATGGCTCCATAATATTTGGATGCCTCCGCGAATCACGTGATCTCATTTAACTTTAGCCTTTAATAGGCGCAGGCAGCAAAAATCTGAATCCAGAAGATAAGTAGAGAGCAGATAAGCTATATCAGAGCATATGGTATATCGTTGTCCCCCAGCTTCCTGCTTTCAATTCGACCTTCAGTCACTTCCCAAGGATCCCACGTCAACACGTCATCTCCGCGAAGCTTGCGAAAGTTGCATCAGGCCGTGGAACCGTGTACGGTAACTATCGGCGTAAAGGAGAACGACAAGCCCACTGACAAAGTCCCTAAGGTAATCAAAGCCACGTTAGAATCGATTCCAACAAGAAATAGGAAATCCAAACCAGCTTCGCGCTAAAGAGCGGATGGGGTAGTCAAGAACCTTCGGAATGGACGTCTGAATGAGGGATGGCCATCTGTCGGTAACGATGGCTTTTGGGTTTGTCAGGGCGCGAAGACCCTCAGATCCACCTGTCCCAGACAGTCAGAGATGCTACATTATTCGTACAGATCGCAGACTCACCAAAGCGACCATAACCACTTGCTTTCGTTCCCCCAAATGGAAGATCCTGGCTGTAAAGCAAAGCCTCATCTAATGCAAGTTTGAAACGACAAATCGTCGACTTACTTCAACTGTGCATAGCCATCAGAAACATTAGCCAGTAATCAGTAATTGATACTCACGTAAAATACTCCAAAATCGTTGATGGAGACCATTCCACATTCCAACTCTCGAGCAACTTCCATGCACAAGTCTTGATGCGGTCCGAAAACACTGGCGCCAAGGCCATATTTGGTCCCGTTAGCAATGTTGATTGCTTCTTCGATATCATCATAGCGGATAAGCAAGGCAATCGGCGCAAACACTGATTAGATCATTAGCGTTGGAAATACGCTCTAGCAACGAGCTCACATTCTGTCTGCGCAATCCTTGACTTAGGGTCAACGTCGCCGAGTACCGTTGCCGTGAAGTACGCGTTACCAGCTGAAGAAGGATGGAGATACTTCTTCCCACCGACTTCCATTTGGGCACCTGCTTCGTGCGCTTCGAAAATGAGATTTTCGAGTACGTCGAAGCGGTCATTCGTAAGCATGCATCCACAATCGACCGTATTGATAAATCCTTCCCTCGAGGGTGCCAAAACGGAACCAACACGCAACTTTTTGGCTCGTTCCGTCAAAATTTCGTAGAGTTCGTCATACTGCTCAGAGTGTACGATTAAGCGCTCAATACCGATGCAATTCTGACCTGCATTTTGGCTGGCAGGAATCAAAAGGGTGATCAACGGGACACGATCAACTGAACTCACAAAATGCCACGCATCCAGACACTTGCCCACTTCTGGACGTCAGTATCAGGGAGGATGATAGCCGGATCTTTGCCACCCAGTTCTAGTGTTACAGGGGTAAGGTGTTCTGTTGCAGCCACAGCTACCTAAAGTCCATGTGAGCAACTTATCAAAGGCATGTCCAAGCCCCAGTACCTTGCGTCCGATCTCTTCCGAACCAATGAACGTGATGTGTTTAATAAAAGGTGACTTGGTCAGTACCTCTGCCTTGTCGGGCCAACAACAGACCGTCTAGAAATATACTCAGAAATACCTGATGAACCGGGGACATTGACCAACCTGAACTATATCAGCATCGTGACCACAGGCTTCAAGTGCCTTGTGTATCGCCCCCACGAACCAGTCGGTAGACCATACGACGTGTTCAGAACACTTGAGAACGATGGCATTACCGGCAAAGATGGACGCGATGATTGGTGACCAAGCATTGTGGAGTGCTGCAGGATCGTATGAGAAAGCACACTGCTTAGTATGTAGATGCACTCACGATAGTTCCAAGACACGATCGCAGAAACTACACCCTTGGGCTCATAGACTACTTGGGACTTCTTGTAACTCAGCATCAAATTTGAATATCTCGTCTCGGTTTGCAAAGCACGTTCTCCGTGGTTAATGAGCCACTCCAGCTTCGAGCATGTCGTCAGAATTTCACCGAGGGCAGCATCGACCACTAGAGCAAGATAGTTCATTCCTGCATCCCTATTTGAAACGTATTGGGCTTACAAGTCTTTCCTGTATCACGGCACGCGACTCTCGCACAAACTTCCTGGTTTTCGACGAGCCATTTGAGCAGACTCCGCATCACCCTGCGCCGCTGAGCAAAAGTGGTTTCTGCCCATGAGACCTGTGCATTCTTCGCTCGCTGTATCTTGCCCTGGATTTCACGTTCGTTGTCTGCTATGACTGTCTTGATATGTAACGAGTTCGCGGGGTCGTAACACGTGATGTAATCCCTGCTACCCATAAAATGGTGAGGGAGAAGGTCAGGTTCGGTGAGATGGGATTTGAGGTTCGCGTCATGAATTCTCAGAGATTCCCATTGAGGGTCTGCAGCCTAAGAGGACATTAGAGAGGCAGCAGAGCGTAAATAGACCACATACTTCGGGCGCATTGTGTCTGAATGGCACGGCACTGTTGTGCGCCTTCTGGTAACGATCAAAGACTAGCCAGATACCGAAGGCCGAGAACACGGTCAGAAGGTACAGAACCTCAAGTACACTAGCCTTTGGATCGTTTTCGAGCCATAAGTTGAGGGTGCGGAGTGGATGAAAGATTGCGTAGAGAAATGAAGGCATTGCTGCTGCTCGCGCACTCAGCACGGACGGTTCGCTGGTGAAATCAAGCAGCTGATGGACAACTTGAACTCGAACTAGACGCGTCAGGTCGTCACAAAAACTCTATCCGTAACGCGATCACGTGACTGTCGTATGCACACAGGTTACAAACACCGTAAGCTCGTAAGAGATCAACCATATCATGGAAGGGTGTCACAGAATGGGTTAACGACTACAGACGGGTTGAGTTACTCCCTATTAGCAACCAACCAAGTTGCTACAACTCAAGAGGTGTGCCCCTATCATCTATGATGATGCAGGTGGCGCTCTTGTATGTGACGGGTGAAATTATGGCGCGTAATTTTTTTGCACCCCCCGGCCCATAGACAATTAATTGGCACAGATTCATTTAGTTGCCTGATTTCATGGGCCTCTTTGAAGTGCGTCGACACATTCTTGCAAGAAATTTCAGCACCACAAATCCCAGGGGTATCGTTGACCCATCGACAGGGAACGGTCGCCGTGCACGAGTGGGCATCCTGTGTTACAGTTATTTACGTGTGTGCAAGGGTGGAAAGACCTCGCTTACTTCGGCACCTAGATGAGCGTTTCCCCCACCGATATCATTCTGTGGTTGAGTCCCGTTCGCCTGTAAGTGCTTCAGAACCTGGATACGTAGAAAAGGTAGCGGAAAAACGCACCGGATGGATTTGTACACCAGTTGTAGTCCGGTTCGAACGAGCGTACGTAGGGTCCAACGCGTGCATCAATTCGCTTTCGTAAGGTGCAGCCATCCAGGTGAGGTAGAATCGCGATGATAGAAGGTATTCTCTGTGCAGAACGAGCAAATAAACGGGCTCTCTTTTTATCTGGAAATTGAAGGGCCCTCCAGAGCTCCAAGCATGGCTGTTGGAAAGCGGGTCGGGGAGGGAGGAGAGGAATGCAAACATGGGTGTAACTCTGGAGGGCGGGTTCATTTACTCAACTCCAATGATAGAGATAAGGTAGGCTAAGCTTCAGGCAGAGATCAACTCGTTATCTTTCTCGATGAGCCCCTCTGAAAGAAAGTAAAGTTACCGACGTTTGCTCCAACGAAAGTATAATTGCTCTACCTTAACGATATGACACAATATGCTTTGTGGTGTGTTCGACTCAGATCGAGAGAATGTTAGACTTGCCAGGTTCGCTCCGGAGTATGGCACCGCTTCCGTGAGAAAGCATATCGATGGAGGTCGGGTCGGGGCAAATACCGTTTCCCGTCTTTGACTGCAAACCAAGGCACTCCAGGGTAAGGGAGAGGGGAGTTGAGAGCCGAGCTCCACGGATGAAGAGGTCGAGGGGCACGTTTAGGCACTGGCTTTGTTTCCCCGCCAACCCTAGGGCTTGCATTGACAATGCCAAGGGGAAGTTTGGATGCCTCCCAAATTTTATGGAGTTCTCGGCCTACCTCGATACCTACCTGGACGCAGTATGGGGTGTTGGTAAAGGCCAATGGTCCTCATGCTCTCCAGATACGTGGTGACATTTTTAATTTGACCTTTCACAGATGTGACCAATTTAGACATAAGATTAGACACATTGGTTCTCTGTTCACAAATCAACAACGATGATCAGCCGCTCGTTTCTCCTACCAAGTTTTCAATGGTCCAACGTGAATGTGGCGGCTTAAAGCAGAACAGTGGGCCCCAAGCCATCGGAAGATCGCCATTTCGTTTGCAATCCGCCTGGACCGAAGCCACCAGCACGGGACGATGGGAAAGACTCT
Source organism: Exsudoporus floridanus (assembly GCA_038094735.1). NCBI lineage: Eukaryota > Fungi > Basidiomycota > Agaricomycetes > Boletales > Boletaceae > Exsudoporus > Exsudoporus floridanus. The sequence goes on from JBBPUP010000289.1 coordinate 18,960, forward strand.
ATCGCATTGTCTTCAGGTCGGCAATGGCCGTCGAGACCATCGACCAGCTCCAGTGCTAGATGGAACGCTTTAACCCAAACATGGGGGAAATGTGGGGGAAGAGTTGCATCGGAAACCCGACAGTTGTACGTTTCTTCGCCGTTCGACGGTAGCCCCATATCCGAAACTAGTCATACGCATAGTTGTCCCCAAGAAATCAGTGGCATTGCGGAATAGAAACTGCGTCCCGCGCGTCCACGCGCTTCGAAAACAACGCGGATAAGGCATCCGGCAATTTCAAACGCGAGGGGCTTTCCCGAGTCCTTCCACCAGATAGATATGTGACGGTCAATCTGGTCAATTCACTTTTCGATTGTCCACCAAAAAACCCAAGGCTGCAGCATATTGCCGGACTGGAAGCGGGAATATCCCCATCAGACCTGAGGCCTGGGCCTGAGGGTTTGGCTCGTGGTTCGTTTGCGATCCACGTGCTTCTACATCGTAGATCTGATCGCCATCGGTCAGTGATCGCCAGGCCCATTCAAAACGCGACAAGCTCGTGCACCACTCACTTCCCGACGTCCTGGACCTTATCCATTTAATGGCCACCAAAGCCAACCCCAGTCCGGCCTCAGCGGCTTCGCAGTAGGGAATCATTTGTCGAGTGCCAGGTATGCTAGCGTCGTGCCAGCTGTTGTAATGAGCATTCATCTGGGAACAGACACCCCATCCAGTTTGAACCCGCTCTAGTCTCCGTAAGACCTTGAGTGAATCCGAGTCGGATATTAGCTGGGCGTAACCTGAAGAAGGAGCTGTCGTTCCTCAGTTGGTCGAGTCCGCGACTCGGTGAATGCTTACCAATGAGATTGACCGCTTTCCGGTAAACGCGTGCCTTCATGCGGAACATTCATGTACCAAACAAGGTGACTCATTGGTATCGTCCTGGAAGCTTCGAATTTTCTTGCACCACTATGCGTTGTGTAGCAGCAAATGAAGTGGACCTGATAGGTTCCCATCTTTTTCGTATGTTACGATTGTTGGACCCGAAAACACATTTCTCTGTTGGCACGTTTCGACATGATGATTGGAGGATCCAAAGTGCAAGTGCCAGCTCAAGACCGGGTTGCCCATCACCCCGAGAACACCAGCCGTGTGTCGTAGCCAAGTTAACAGCAGAGAATTCAAAGGGGTCGAACACCTTGTTCCGCCATGACTATGCTTGCCCGGGTGCCTAACATAGCACTCGCCAGGTAGAACGACAGCCAGTTGGCAACACGGAATGTCGACCAAGGATGCCAAAACTGAAGACGTGCCTCCCCGCGTCAAAGATGTTGCCACTCCGAGGCTCCCCCACCTTCCTGAGGAGAGTGAGTTCAGTGCAGAGTCGCAGGGTTAAGTCCGACTTCGGGTCCGGGCCCTCATTTGGATTCATTGAGTTGGCTTGATCAGTGAATACTGAATATTGAATACCGACTTTCTACTCAGTGAGTCTGAATTAAGCAGGCAAACATTCTTTCAATACGATGCACAAATCACAGCAGCACAGTTGCTGATGGTTTTCGTCATCCACTGTGTTTCAAAGTATGTACTTCCAGTGGTATTATTAACAACTTTATGAATGCCTAGCTAGCAGTTTGACTATCAACAATATTTGCAGCCCGGATTTTCGAGTCTATTCCAGCTTCTTCTGTCAAACATCGAATACAAATACAACGTTAACGTATCTTGGTTATGATGATGTTGTGACCATACTGTCACCTTGGAAAAAGAAACGAGTCAATGATTACGGTAAAAGATCGGGTAGTAAGTAACATCAGCGTAAATTGAGCCAGCCTGGTGGAACATCAATCAGGGAGAGTGACCCTTCTCTCTGTGATGGCCAAGGTGGCATTCGCGTATGTGACGCACAAAGTTCTTGCGTCCGCGCGTGGTACCAGAACACCCTTCCCACTTGCATTCAAGTTGTTTGCCTTCGGTAATGTTTTTGATACCATGAGCGTCTTTGTAGTGGGTGGGAACCTCTCCACATGATATCATAACGCCGCATATTCCAGTGGCGCTTTCACTAGGCCACTGACAATATGTGCCCGGGCATGATTTCTGTGTTGCGGTGGGTGGTGTCTGTGCCGAGATTAATTGTTCGTCCGCGACTCCTATCACCTGTCGCACATGCTCGGTAAGTACGGTGGTATAGCGCGAATGTGTTTTGCTTACATCAGGACCATGGTACCCGTTAGCCTTTGAAACGTTTCAAAACTGAATAAAGTAAAAGTACTCAAAAACGTACAGAAGCATTGGGTGAGACAAACGGGGCAGGATCCTCGGTCCCATGCATCAAGTGTGGTGCATGGCGTGGTTCACTTTCGTATAGAGTGTACACGGACCGCGAGGGAATGCTGGTAGTAGAGGGTAGGTGCGAGTTCGTACATGCAGGCCATTGTGTGTCTGCGCGGTCCTGTATCTGTCGCAGATATTCAATAGGCAGTGATGCAACGTGGATG
>JBBPUP010000290.1:0-29529 GCA_038094735.1 Exsudoporus floridanus
GAAGGGAAACCCAACAAGAACTAGACTGGAGTTCTTGGGGCGTTGCATGTTCAATATATATACTACTACATGTGTTTGCATATGTTTGTAAATGGTCTGTGCATAGGGCATAGGGTATGTCATCATAGGTTCGTCATCATGATGTCATAGATAAGTAAGCGAGTCTAGACTAGTTCTAGATCGCGGTAATTAAGTAGCCTTCTCCCTAGACCCTTCTAGAATCACGGAGATTAAATACATGTTGTGGAACGTTCTAGACTGTTCCCACGGTCACGTGATGAGAGCATGATAAGGTCATGTGACCTCGAAAGCACGTGATTGATCACATGACTGTCACGTGTTAGGTTAAATAGGAGTTGAATTTAACAGTTTGTTCGTCGTGTGTGGCCTGATTGGAGGAGTGTGTTACGATTTCCTCTTTTCTTACCATAGTTGCTCTTTTTCTTTGTCTTGCATTCACTCCCACGATTACCAGCATTGTTGGGCCATGTATGGTAACATTTGTACTTTTATATCTTCGACCTACCCTTATGCTTCTCCTTTGGGTTCCTTCTTCCTACGTCGTTCCAGTATATAAACCTAGCACGTTACACTTCCTGTTCCTCACGCTAGTCTTACTTGAACTACGATCATCTCCTGCAACTCCTAGCATGACCACGGAACTCTATAAGTCTTCATCCTATTTTGAGTGGACGCTTGACTCCTTGATCTTGAAACCCTCTAAAGTCCCTAGAGGCAACGTCCCTCGTCAGAGAGTCTCTCTCTCTACCTCAAACCCTTGACCCCTGCTAGTACACTAGCAGTACAAACTTGCAGTCTTTCAAGTCTACGGTCACCCTATCTTAGGTCAACTGTAACAAAAGACTAGCGTATCTTCCTAGAGACTACCATTGTAGTAGGTCTCCACCATTTCTCATCGACCCCCCTCCGATCCTTGCTGGGGCTTATGTGGCCTCACCGATACCCACGACTCTTCACCAGCCCCTTTCCCTCCATCTAAAAAAGACTTCCTTGACCCTGATGTCCCTATCCAAAACGTCAACGACCCTGATCCTTCCCTCGACCTATCGCACCAGCTATCCACTGCCTTAGCACTCCCTTGTACTCCGACACCCCCATCCCCTACCACTTGCCCTACTCACATAGTCTTCGCACCACCATTCCCACCGCCAACCACTATGACCACCACCAAACCCACTGAACTTCGCCTCGGAACCCCAGAACACTTCAATGGATCCTTCAACAAGTCTCAATCATGGATGAATACTGTCCAATTCTATCTCGTCGTTAACAAAGCAGTCTATGACACCAATGAGAAGAAGATCACCTTCACCCTTTCATACATGACCAAAGGGTCAGTCCTTACGTGGGCCTCGACATTCTGAACCAGTTGTATCTCCGGAACCACCATCTCCTTCAGATCCTTTGCCAACTTTGTTTCGGCCTTTGAAACCTCATTCAAACAAAGAGATGTCACAGGAACCACGGTCGCTTGGCTAACAACCACCAGGATGACCCGGAAACGTGACGGAACCTACTCCCTGTCACTCACCAACTATATATCCACTTTCCAAAACAACGTAGCTCTCACTGCCATCACCGACCATAACGTATTGATTGGTTATTTCTCTGCCAGCATTCTCCCATCCCTGATGAAGCATATCATGTCAATGGATACTGTCCCTTCCAAAGTGGAAGAATGGTATGCAAAAGCCATCCACTTCCAAACTCAATGGGAACGAGCGGAGGAGATAGCTCAACGAAATTGCCAACCTACAAAAGGAACTTACCACTCTTTCTCCAACCCTACTCCCAAGAACCGAGACCCTGATGCCATGGATGTAGACATGGTAAAGGTGACCAGGTTGACGCCAGAAGAACAAAAGCAATGCATTGAGAAAGGTCTTTGCTTCAGATGTTGCAAACCCGGACATCTCAGTGGAACCTGTCCTACGTTCTCTTCCCCAACCAAGAAGGTCAGACGAGTGAAACATACAATGGAAGCAGACAAACAACTCCCTTCCCTAAAAGAGATAGAAGACGATGATGAAGACATAGTCAGACAAGTTTCATTTTCAACGGATTTTTAAAACAGGAAGGTCCGACAACGCAATCGTTCCCTTCTCATAGTGTGCATGTAACTGTATGAGTATCACCTAAATCTATGCGAATTCCCCTCCAGGTGATCGAACCCATGTACACTATGAAAGTCGTTGATACCCACGCCCTCGTCGACAGCAGGGCGGACATCTCCTGCCTCGACTACCAGTTCGCCCGGAAACACCGTCTATCTCTGAACAAACTCTCGTTCCCAGTTCTCATTCGAAATGCCGACCTCTTAGAAAACAAACAAGGGCCAATCAAGCATACATGTCATCTTTTCCTTAACATCGAAGGGCTCACTTATGATGTAACCTTCCATATCATGTCATGTGGAAAAGAGAATCTCATTCTAGGACTCCCCTGGTTGAAAACCGTCAACCCGAAAATAGATTGGCAAGCAAAAACACTTTCCATTGCTGAGTCAACCGACCAGTCTAAACTTCTTTACACACTCCACTTCCAAGATCTGGATCGTCACAACCAAGTCTATCAGAAACTCCCCAACCTCCCGATCCATGAAACAATGGTCCATCGCGTCACTGACCACCACCTTCTCTCATATCTCCAACATGAGAACGAAGATCAATTCCTTGAATGGGCCCTAGATAACCAAGCAATCTTCTGCCTCTTACATTGTGGCAATCGATTCATTCCAAACCACTCCCCAATCATTGCCAAACTCACTATGGCAACCGAATTAGCCGCTGCTGTGGAGAAATCCAAACCTAAAGTCACCCTTCCCCCGGAATATGAATCCTTCGCTCCAGTATTCTCTAAGGAAGCCTCCATCTCACTTCCCCTCTCCCAATCTTGCGACCACGAAATCAATCTAGACGATACCTTCTCCCCGAAAATCGGCAAGCTCTACCCACTAACTCCCAACGAAAGGAGAGCAACCGACGCATTTGTTGACAAACATCTCGCCTCCGGAAAGATATGTCCCTCGAACTCCCCACATGCATCCCCTTTCTTCTTTGTTAAAAAGAAAGATGGAGGACTTTGCCCCTGTCAGGACTACCAATATGTCAATGAACACACTATCCAAGACGCTTATCCTTTACCCCTCATCTCTGATCTCATCAATAAACTACAAGGGGCGAAGCTCTTTACCAAGTTTGACATGCGGTGGGGGTACAACAATGTCCGTATTAAAGATGGTTATCAATGGAAGGCCACATTCATTACCCACCGAGGACTCTTTGAACCAATTGTTATGTTTTTTGGACTCTGCAACTCCCCAGTGATGTTCCAATGATTCATGAACAACTCCTTTAGAGATATGATAGCAGAAGGGTGGCTAGTTATCTACATGGACGACCTGCTCATCTTCTCTCCAGACGAGGCCACTCATACTGAACGAACCAAACGGATACTCCAACGAATGATGGATCTAGATCTCCATCTTAAACTTGAGAAATGCACATTCGCAGCTATGAAGGTAGATTATCTGGGAATGATCATCCAGCCAGAACAACTTGCCATGGACCCTGTCAAATTAGATGGTATCACGAAATGGCCTATCTCCAAAAAGGTGAAGGATGTCAGATCCTTCTTGGATTTTGCCAACTTCTATCATCAGTTTATCCCCGAATACTCCAATGTTGCCTAACTGTTGATAGACCTCACCAAGAAGAATGCTCCTTGGCAGTGGACCAGCATTCATGATCAAGCTTTCTCCACATTAAAAACCCTCTTTCTCTTGAAACCTACCCTGCAACTCTCCAATTCCTCCCGTCCATTTGCCCTCACCACAGATGCCTCAAAATATGCATCTGGCGCCATTCTCCTTCAAACGGACATCAACGGAGACTGGCACCCCTGCTCTTACCTGTCACAATCCTTCTCCCCCACCGAACAAAATTATGACATCTATCACCGCAAACTCCTTGCAATCATCCATGCTCTAAAGACTTGGCACCACTACCTTCACGGATCTCCCTTCCCCGTTTAGATCTTTACTGACCACAAGAATTTAACCTTTTTCCGCTCTCCCCAACGCCTCAATCGCCGCCAAGCCCGTTAGCTTCTGGATCTTGCGGACTTCAACCTACATCTCACCCATGTTCCCGGTACCCACCTTGCTGGTCCCGATGCTCTATTCTGCCGTCCCGATCTTCTCCCTCCCTCCAACTCTGACAATGAGGAAGTTACCCTCCTTCCTTCCTCCTTGTTTGTCCACATCATCGACTCTGCTCTCTCTTCCTGCATCACCTCTTCCTCCTCCTCCGACTCCCTCGTCCTGCAAGCCCTCCAATCCATGGATGGTTCCATTCCCCCAGCCTTTCGTTCCCGTCTTTCCAATTGGCAACACACCAATGGCGTCCTCACTTATAAAGGCCGCGTGTATGTTCCCCCTAACAGCAACCTCCGTCGCAACAACCTCCATCACTGCCATGACCACCCTACCGCAGGTCACCCCGGTTTCCTCAAAACTCGCCAATTGGTCGCCACCAAGTTTTGGTGGCCTGGCCTTGTCTCTTTTGTCCACACCTTCGTCACAGAATGCGCAACCTGCCAACAAAATAAGGCTAATACACACCCTTCCACTTCCCCAGCCACACCTATCCCATCCTCTTTCTCCCTCCCTTTCTGCCAGATCTCTTGGGATCTGATCACCGACCTTCCCCTCTCCTCTGGTTTCGACTCTCTTTTGGTTGTGGTGGACCACGGCCTTAGTAAGGGGGTGATTCTTTGCCCTACCAAGAAAACCATCACCACCGAAGGGATCACATCCCTCTTTTTCCACAAAGTATTCCTCCATTTCAGTCTGTATACAAAGATCATCTCAGACCGAGGACCCCAATTTGCTTTCAAGTTTGCCAAAGAACTAGGACGAATCCTCCAATATGACCTTGCACTCTCCACCGCATACCATCCACAAACTGATGGAGAAACAGAATGAGTTAACCAGGAAATTGAGACATACCTCCGAATCTTCTGTGAAAGTAGACCTACCACTTGGGCAGATTTGACTCCCCATGCTGAGTTCGCCCACAACCACCACCCTCACTCCATAACAGGCAAATCCCCATTCTTCCTCATGATGGGATACAAATCCATTGCCCTTCCCACTGTCCTTCCTTCCACCTCCGTATCCGCAGTGGAACTCCGGCTTAAAGAATTGACCACTGCACAAGACGAAGCATTAGCGTCTCACGAACTAGCACAACAAGTAATGGCCCATCGTACACGGAAGCCCTTCTCCCCATTCTCAAAAGAGGACAAGGTTTGGCTCGAAGCCCATAATATAAAATGACTAGTGACCAACCCAAAATTCGCTCCAAAACGAGAAGAACCCTTCATCATCATAAAAGTCCTATCTCCCATCACATACAAACTCAAACTCCCGAAGACGTGGAAAATTCACCCAGTCTTTCACGCTTCTCTCTTATCGCCCTATGGCAAAACTCCCGTACATGGCCCCAATTTCCCGAAGCCATCTCCTGACCTTATTGAAGGTGAGGAGTATGAAATTGAAAAGATTCTACGCCACCGCGGAATCCCGTCCAACCGTTCCTTCCTGATCTGATGGAAGGGATTCTCCGCAGAAGACAACTCATGGGAACCAGAACGGAATTTGAAACATTCGAAGTTCACTCTTAACAAATATAAGAAGCGGCACCCTTCTGCATTCCCCTCCTAACCCTCTCTCCCTTCTACCACGATAACAATTGAACTCTCTTCCCCTATGTTTCCCACTCTCAATAGTCCTCTTCCTTCATGTTCGATCTCTTCTTCCTCCTTGTTAGAACCTTCTTCTTCTTCTATTATCGAAGCTGTCACCAGACTTCCCACCCCACATCCTATTGCTGTATTCACCCCTCCTCCTGAGGATCACCTTTCCCCTACATCCCTGGCCTCTATCCTATCTGAAGATCTCCATCCAGGAGTTCTTTCAGTTGATGTTCCTCTCTACACCCACTGCCTACGCAATTTACCCACCCAGCTGGACCTGAATCTAATGCTGGATTGTCTCAAGGACTCCCACCTAGCCTCCATACTCGATGCCCATATGGACATCAGATCCCCTCTTTACGTCATATACAAAATCTTCCTCCAAGTTGAATGCTTGGATGCCCTGTACGCCGTCAGCATGTCGATCGCCCAAGTTAGCTTATGGGCCACCATGGTGCGGAGCATCAAAGACAATCTGGAAGGAGAAATCCTTCTGGTGCTCCAGCAGTTAGACATGCCCGAGTTCATCGCTGATGTCGAATGGTACTTATGGCAGATTGCCCCAAGTGTCGTACACCCCCCCGCTACACCCTCAGCCAGCTCTTCCCCATTGGGATCTGAAGAACAAAGACTTGTTGAGGCCATGGAGGCTAATTGGCAAGGACATGATGGAACGAACCCCCTTACTCCGTCTCACCCCTGATACCATGAGGCTTGCTTTGCATGCCATCGTCTCGGCCATGTGCGAGTCAACTGCAGATTTTACCAGTGCCCTACATGCCTTGAATGGGCCCCGAACCATACACAGGGAAGATGCCCCCACAACTGCACTCACGCTCGTCGTACCTCCATGATGTCCTCGACCTCCTCTTACTCCTCACCCTCACCTGCACCCGTACCAGTGCCTCATCATCTCCAAGGGACCGGCCCCTTATGTCGTCGTACTGCTCGTATCCACTGCCCTGCTCCCTGTCATCGCACCCGCCCATCCATGCATGACGACAACCATGACCTTGACCTTGCCTGGGATGAGGCAGCTTATGCCAACACCTCAGGCTCCCTGGGACCTGAATACAGTGGTTTTAATTAGGTGATTATGGGGTATTCACTATAAACAGGGGGTAATGTTACGATTTCCTCTTTTCTTACCATAGTTGCTCTTTTTCTTTGTTTTGCGTTCACTCCCATGATTAACAGCACTGTTGGGCCATGCATGGTAACATTTATACTTTTATATCTTCGACCTACCCTTATGCTTCTCCTTCGGGTTCCTTCTTTCCATGTCGTTCCAGTATATAAACCTAGCACATTACACTTCCTATTCCTCATGCTAGTCTTACTTGAACTACGATCATCTCCTGCGACTCCTAGCGTGACCACAGAACTCTATAAGTCTTCGTCCTACTTTGAGTGGACGCTTGACTCCTTGACCTTGAAATCCTCTAGAGTCCCTAGAGGCAACGTCCCTTGTCAGAGAGTCTCTCTCTCTACCTCAAACCCTTGACCCCTGCTAGTACACTAGCAGTACAAACTTGCAGTCTTTCAAGTCTATGGTCACCCTATCTTAGGTCAACCGTAACAGAGTGGATGAGGAGATCATCCATATACATGACGAGCCAGCCCTCGGCAATATAGTCAGCAAAAAGGTCGTCCATGAAGGCTTGGAATGTTGCGGGGGAATTGCACATTCCAAAGAATATAATGTTTGGTTTGAAAAGTCCCTGGGGGGTGATAAAGGCTGCCTTCTACCAGTCTTCTTTCTTGATTTGCATGTTGTTGTAGCCCCACCTAACGTCAAACTTGGTAAATGTTGCCGACCTACAGGAACTGTACAGCTCCCAGGACGCACAACACTAAACCTAGCTGATAGAGACTAGACGATCTTCCTGAGGGAAACCCAACAAGAACTAGACTGGAGTTCTTGGGGCGTTGCATGTTCAACTTATATACTACTACATATGTTTGTGCATATTTGTAAAAGGTCTGTGCATAGGGCATAGGGCATGATATCATAGGTGTGTTATAGATAAGTAAGCGAGTCTAGACTAGTTCTAGATCGCGGTAATTAAGTAACCTGTTCCTGGATCCTTCTAGAATCATGGAGATTAAATACTCATGTATGGAACATTTTAGACTGTTCCCACGGTCACATGATGAAAGCATGATAAGGTCACATGACCTCGAAAGCACATGATTGATCACATGACTGTCATATGATAGGTTAAATAGGGGTTGAATTTAACATTATCTCCCTTCTATGGGTTGATTTTTAGGTGACTGAAGGTGGGAACTGACTCTGTCAAATTGTCATATGGTTTAAATAGAGCGTTGAAAGAAGCTTGTGCCATGCGCAGCTTCCATGGTGCGTTTGTGTTCGACACATAAAAGTCCTTGATAGCCTCCTTTGCTAAAGCGAGGTTTGATTCAGGCTCCCATGTACGTTCTTTGTCACTGTATCCTTTCCAGTGAATGAGGAATTCCATACATCGTCCTTTGAGGTGCGAATCTATGATCCATTCCACCTCCCATTCCTCCTGCCCTTCGTCTGTAACCTGCACAGGACCCGGCTTGTAAACTGGCTGTCCGGGGAGATGTTCTTTATAGGGTTTAACCCAGGATACATTTACTACCAGATGAATCTTCATTGATCTTGGCAGTCGGAGTTCCATGGCGTTATTGCCTTTCATAGATATTACTTTAAAGGGGCCCAGCCACCTTTCTGTCAGCTTTTTAGACTGACAAGTCATTCGAAGGTTCAGATTCTCGGTGCTAAGCCACACGAGGTCTCCTTCTTTATAAATAGGACTCAGCAATCTTTTCTTCTCACTCTGAGTCACCATCCAGTCACTCGCCTTTTTCAGATTGTCTTTCACCTGATCGAGGGTCATTGCGAAGTCTTTCACAAATAAGTTAGCCGCTGGGGCTTTAACCTCCAGAGGTTCAATTCCCATGTAGAGTTCATATGAGCACATGACCTGGAAGGGACTCTTCCCGGTAGCCGAGTGCACTCGATTATTATAGTGAAATTGCGCCAGCGCAAGCCAGTCCACCCAAGAATTCTGTTTCTCTGCAGTGAATAGCCTTAAATACTGTTGGAGATCTCTGTTCACACGTTCCATTTGTCCATCAGTCTGTGGATGGAATGCCGTCGACATGCATAGCTCGATGTTCAACATCTTGCTAAGATCTTTCATGACCTGAGATGCAAACTGAGGTCCTCGGTCAGAGATAAGACTACGTGGAAGCCCATACACTTTCCACACATGGTCTCAGTATAATTTAGCCGTTTTGAGTGCCATTACACCCTTCTCGGTGGGAATAAATACTGCTTCCTTAGAAAACCTATTGACTACCACGAGGATTGAGTCATATCTATCACTTGCTGGTAAGTCGGTAATGAAATCCACGGAAATATCCTGCCATGGTCCTTCTGGGACAGGATTAGGGTGAAGTTTTCCAGCCAGCGGAATGTTGGTTGGCTTCATACATGCGCAATGCTCACATCGTGCGCAATATTCCTTAATTTGTGATCGAACACCTTCCCAGTAATAATACCAAGTGAGAAGCTTGATGGTCTTGTTGGGTCCACAATGGCCTGCCATCATGGAGTCATGGTAGAGAGTGATGACTGATTGCCAAAGGTCATCCTCTTTGGGAACGTAGATCTTATTGTTGATGACGATGAAATTGCCGTCCATTGTGAATCCAGCGAGGGATCCTTCCTTGAGTTTGCTTTGGGTGTTTTTGATTCATTCCAAAGTCTTTTCTTCTTCGCCTCTTATCTCGATCCTTTTCTTGAGCGATTGAATACATTCTTGGGGAATCACTGTAACTCCTTGGTTGTTGGTTTCTATTCTGATCATGTGATCCTCCCTTCTGGAAAGTGCATCTGCTTTTCCCATTTGGGCTCCAGGTTTTTTGATAAGAACGTAATCGAATCAAGATAGATATTGTGCCCATCTTGCTTGTCATCAATTGAGGTTCTGAGATTTCATGAAATACTGGAGGTTGGCGTGATCACTCCAGATTTCGAATTGTGGTGCTCCTTCTAGATGGTGCCTCCATTGTTCTAGTGCCAAGATGATTGCGAGCATTTCCTTATCCACAATTGTATAGTTGCATTGCTCAGGAGACATGCTATGAGATGAGAAGGCTACAGGGTGCCATTTTCCTTCTTTCTCAATTGAGAGAACTGCTTCGGTTGCAAAGTCTGATGCATCACATTCCAAATGGTATTGGGCATTATCCGCTGGGTATGCAAGTACCGGTGCAGTGGTAAAACTTGCTTTTAATTGATTGAACACCTGTTGCTCCTTTTGCGTCCAGATCCAAGCCTTGTCCTTTTTTGTCATATCGTTTAGAGGTCTAGATTTGATTGAGAAGTCTTTTACAAATCTTTGATAGAAATTGGCTAATCCTAAAAAGGATCTAACCTCTTTGACATTTGTTGGCGTCGGCCATTCGAGTACGGCTTTCACCTTGTCCTTTTCCATCTTGATTCCTTCTGTGGATACAATCATCCCGGGAAATTCTACCTCTTTGACCTTGAACGTACACTTCTCAGGCTTGATGAAAAGGTCGTTTTCTTCCAATCATCGTAACACTTCTAGTACGATTCGATCGTACTCCGCTTTGTTGTCTGTTTTAGTAAAGACCATTATGTCATTGATGTACACAATAACACAGGCCTGCATGTCCGCAAAAATATCATTCATCATCTGTTGGAATGTGGCAGGCGAGTTGCATTGTCTGAAGTACATCACAAGGGGCTCGAATGCTCCTCGATGACATACAAAGGCTCCTTTCCACTCATCACCCTCCTTTACTCTCATGTTGTTATATCCCCAATGTAAGTCCATTTTCGTGAACAACTTTGATCCTTTTAGACGATCAATTAATTGACTGATGAGTGGTAGCAGATAGTTGTTTTTAATTGTCCACTCATTCAAATACCAGTAGTCCTGGACCATTCATTTCTTCCCATCCTTCTTGGGAATAAAGAATACTGGCAAGGTTTGGGGAGACTTTGAAGGCCTTATGTAGCCTTTTGCTAGTTGATCGTCAATGAAGGCATCAACTTCCTTTTGCTCTTCCACCGACATGGAATAGAGCTTTCCTTTCCTAGGTATGAACCCAGGTTTAAGATCTATGGCATGATCCCAGGGTTTTCGTTCAGGCATTCACTCCAACACTTTCTTAGAGAATACCTCCAAATATTTGTGATACACCCCAGGCACCATTTCTTCGACCATTAAGTCCTTCTTAGGCGTCTCCAATACCTTTAATGTTCAATATGTGTATGGCATATCATTGAGTTCTTTTTCTTCCAGTATCCGTACAAATACCGGGGAATCTCAAAGGAAGTAGCACGTCCTTGGGCATCTCGTGAGTTTGACTATGCCTTTTTGCCAGTCTATTTCGGGGTTGTGTTTGGCCAACCACGTGTATCCCAGTATTACTGAGTTTTTGCCTAGGTCAGTAACCTCGGCTTCTACCTTTTCTCAGTGTCCTTGACAATCAATGATTAACTCGGCAGTATGAGTGATGCTTCCTGCTGAGTTCCTTGTACCGTCAACATTAAATACAGGGATTGGTTGATTCAACTTCTTGGTAGGGATTTGTTTCTTCTTAACCCATTCTTTGTCTATGAAGATGCCGTTTGCGCCACTATCTAGTAGTGCCTTTGTGGAGTTCATCTTCTGCTTGTGTGTGAATGGTGCTATGTTCACATCAAGACAGATTTCCCTTTTGATCTTCACAGACCTGATGCGGATCTGGTCTGGGTTTTGTAACATAATAGATATACTATTTTTTTGGGTTTTATTTTTGACTGAATTAAGCCTGCAATCCTGTGCAGCAAGCTTACTCTCGTAAGTCCCAGTCTCAGTTGATGAAGATGAAATACATGATTCGGTATCTGAAATTGTCCTATCCTGGGAGTTAAAGAACTCTTGTTCTTCTTCTCCATAAACTTCTAAATACAAGTAATGGTTACTGGGGCGCTGGAGCTTCGCTTTCAGGATCTCTTCCCCTCGTGGTAAAATGTCTGTGCTATGTACTTTAGGATCCATTGCCTTTGTCACACCCAGATCGTGACTTAGGCTCATCCTTTTCCCTTTTCGGTAACTGCTAGATTGGTGAAGTAGGTCTTCATCGCCTTAAAGTCCATTCCTTCCAAGGCCCTTAATCTGGCATTTCCTTTTGACGCATCAGATGCTACATCTGCATTCGATTGGTCCATATCCCCAGAGCTAGTCTGGCGGACACGGCTTCTGTGGCTGCAGTCCTTGCGATGCCCTCCCCTAAGGAACTTGCATTGTTCACAACGCTTTTTGGGTTTTGGGCAATCTTTGGCGAGATGAGGTCCTTTACAGTTGAAATACTGTCCTTGGCTCACTGCATCGATGTCCATTGTGTTGGGGTCCCTGGTTTGGCCTTGTTGTTGTGCATTTGTTGTCCAGACGCACCCCTGGTTGTGGAGGTCGAAGCTTTCCATTGCATTTCCAACCCTTTTTATTTCGTCCATGTATTCATAGATGTCTCTCTTCCTTTTACCATCCAGGAATATTTTTCTCATGATTTCCTTTTTGGTATTTTGCTCCAGGAAGAGCATGCCTATTTGGTGACCACACTTGGCCTTCTCATACCAAGCTAGCCATTGGGTGAGGTATGCTTCTACCTGCTGGTTTGGTCCTTGGTGGTATTTTGATAACCACTCCATGAACATGTCTGCCTCATTACTGGGCTGGAAACGATTTTGCAATTGAGCCACTACTTCTTCCGGTCCGGGCCATGCATGATCTGATCCATCTATATATTTATGGATCTGAAAAGAGGCCCATTCCCCAGCTCCATTTTTGTCTTTGCCATCCTTGCTGCCTATGCAGGACCAGATTGCTAGGCAGTGGTCCTTGTTCGATGAGAATGCTTCCTTGTTCATCTCAAAGTAGACCCCCATCTTGGTCCACCATTGAGCGAATAAGTTGTATGACCCATCAAAGTACCCAGGGTCAGGCACTGCTTCCACCTTCTTGTTTATCTTTACTTCGGACTGTGTGGTGGGGGTGGTGGCACCGATCCTTGCCTCCATGTCATTCAGCTGGAGAGTGAGCTGCTCTATCATCACCAGCAGCTGGCGGGTTGTTGTGTTGTCTCCGGACATTGTTGGAGATGAGGGAGGGGACTTGAGAGGGTGGTTGGATGGGGCCTTGAGGTCGGAGTTTTCAAAGTGGGGGAGTGTGTCTTGTGGATCCCACACTTTGTTCGATTACTTGATTGAGCGCTGCTTCTAGTGCAGGCTCTCCGGGGACTCTAAAGAAGGCTTGAGCTGGTTCTTGAGGATTGCGTGTGTAGGAAAGGGGGAGTGCTAAAATATCTTCTACTTCGTCATAGAAGTCATCATATAATGCAAAGGTGTTGTCAAGTTCTTCTTGCTTGACCTCTGTCGTATCGAGGGGTAGTGGTACATTGTTGTTTGGGTTGTGTTCGACCTCTTTGGGGATGTAGAGCTCATCTACTGGCTCAAGCTTCACGTAAGAAGCAGGGAACATCCTAATTTAAAATTTTTGTTCATTTGTATGTCCAACACTGCAGCCGTTGCTGAGGTTATATCTCAAATGTACAGATATCGGGTCAATATCCTTCCCGACTATCCTGAACACTACGTATGTATCGTATAAGGGTAAGTGGCCTCATGAGGACCAGGGACGTATCCTGTTCAAAGATGAAAAGGTTTTGGGGCGGTTTTTAAATGTGTTAGACCTGCTTGAGGGTACCCCTGTGTCGCCTTAAACAGCTAAACACCTTTGCTGGCTCTAGTGCCAGGGACTATGTAAAAATGGGAGAAAGAAGAGAATGTGTATGTAGGTCTGCTTGAGCCTGTGGTCCGGTTGTTTCTCTTTAGCGCTAGGGGCTGCGCGTCGACAATAAGAGAGAAGAGGTTTAGTGTGGAGTGGTGGAAGTAATGGAAGTCTAGTTCTAATATTGCCGACCTACAGGAACTGTACAGCTCCCAGGACACACAACACTAAACCTAGCTGATAGAGACTAGACGATCTTTCTGAGGGAAATCCAACAAGAACTAGACTGGAGTTCTTGGAGCGTTGCATGTTCAACTTATATACTACTACATATGTTTGTGCATATTTGTAAAAGGTCTGTGCATAGGGTATAGGGCATGATGTCATAGGTGCATCATAGATAAGTAAGCGAGTCTAGACTAGTTCTAGATTGCAGTAATTAAGTAACCCATCCCTGGATCTTTCTAGAATCACGGAAATTAAATACTCATGTATGGAACATTCTAGACTGTTCCCACGGTCACATGATGAAAGCATGATAAGGTCACGTGACCTCGAAAGCACGTGATTGATCACATGACTGTCACGTGATAGGTTAAATAGGGGTCAAATTTAATAGTAAATATCGACAATCCCTTAAGCTTATCTATAAGATTAGAGATAAGCGGCAGGGAGTAGGCATTCTTGATGGTGTGCTTGTTAAGATACTGATAGTCTTGGCAGGGGTGGAGCTTTCCATTCTTTTTCTTAACAAAGAAGAAAGGAGAAGCTTGTGGGGATTTCAAAGGGGAGATTTTGCCCAACTTGAGATGTTCCTCAATGAATTCCCTATAGGCCTCCTGTTTAGGAGGGCTTAGGGGGTATGTCTTGGCCCATTTTGGTACGAAGGAGTCCTTCAGTTCGATCATGTGATCATATGACCTGAATGGGGGCAGAGAGGAGTTTGTCTTCTTTGCGAAGACACTGGCAAACTCCTCGAACACTGTCGGTAGTATGACAGTGGCCTTCTCTGCTTGTTGTGCCAAAGTTGTTGAAATGGTGGTCTTCCTGACCCAATGTTCTGGTCCTTCCCCGTGCTCGCACATAAAGCAGAATCATTCCGCTGGGGCCCATTGTGTGAACTTCTTGACAAGTTCATCTTTGATATTGTACCTGTCATCATGGTCAAGAAAACGCATCAGGTACCTTTGTTTCAGGATCCCGGGTGCATTGGTCCAGGTCCACTTGTATTTGGACGGCACTATTGTTACCTGTCCTTCAGTCCAGTTAATCTCTGGGTTGATCGCCCAGAACCATGGCATTCCTAGGATGATTTCATCCTTGCTGCAATTAAGGATTAGGAAGTCTCGTCTTTCCTTGATGCCTCCGTAATCTATAACGATGTTAGTTTTATGGGTGATAAGTCCTGACCTGTTTTCTGTTCCATCCATGTTATATGCCTGGTGTGGCGTATCTAGCTTGAATTCCGGTAATCCCATCCTATGCACTGCCTGTTTAGTGGCGAAGCATCCTGTTGCTCCGCAATCTATCAATCCTTCTGTTCCAATGATTTCCCCACTCCTTTTCCAGATCGAGAGAGGTAAACAAATAGCATTATGTCTCAATCTAGAAATAAATACAGGAGCTAAGGTAACCGAGGGAGGGGATGACATTGGTCCATTCCTCCCCTTTAAAAAGATGAAACAGGAGGAGAAATGGAAGGATGTTTGTCAGCAGTGAGGACATTGATGTTCTCGTTCCAGGTAGTGAAAGGACCTTCCTCTTCAAGAGGGAGGCTGTCTTCTGTGAGTTTGTCGTTCAGCACTGTGGTACAGGTGCGAAGCATCTGCTTGCGGTTTTGAAGAGTAACTATCTCCAGGAAGGTGTTATGATTGGCCTCAAGAGGACGATCATAGACTTGAGTGATCAAGGTTCAGGAGTAGAGATGAAGAGATGTCCCTAGTCAACAGTTCTTGTCACCAGAGATACTGGTGAGGGTCCAGGGTTCAAACTGCTAGGGACTCTAGCAGGGATCAAGGGTTTGAGGTAGAGAGAGAGACTCTCTAACGAAGGACATTGCCTCTAGGGATCCTAGAGGGGTTTGAGGTCAGGGAGTCAAGTGTCCACTCAAAGTAGGACAAAGACTTATAGAGTTCCAAGGTCACGCTAGGGATCGCAGGAGATAATCATAGTTCAAGTAAGACTAGCATAGGGAACAAAGGATGCTAGGTGCTAGGTTTATATACTAGAACAGCGTGAGAATGGAGAACCAAAAGGAAAGCATAAGGGTAGGTCAAAGATATAAAAGTACAAGTATTACCACGCATGGCCCAACAATGCTGGTAATCATGAGAAGCAAGGAAAGTCAAGAAAAAGACAATAGTGATGACAAATAACAGGGAATCATAACAGAAGGTGTCCAGGGCTGTCTTGGAAGCAGTCTGAGCAGAAGAGGTGGTGGTAGAGCAGATGTTCTGGGGAGGGGGACAGCCTTTAGGTTTGCAAGAGCTGCTATAACCAGGATGGTTACGAGAGGAGCAGCCCTCCTTATTGCAGATAAAACAGTGACCTTCTTTATAACGTTTTGCACGTTCCGTGGGAGAGATTGTAAGGCAATCCACGTCCATAGCATTGGGGTCACAGCGAGTAGATCCTCTGCCATAGGGAACCTGGGGACCTGTCTTGATAGACCTGATTCGACAAAGGCTTCCTTCGATCTCAGAGGCTTTTGAGTAGATCTTCTCTATGGTGACTCCAGAGAAGTTAAGTATGCTGGAGAGGGCAAGTTGGGTGGTGATCTCGGGATTAATGCCCTGAAGGAATCATTTGGAGAGAGCATTAATATCAGAGATCTGGGATCTTGCCAATAGGAGGGAGAAAGTGGAGATGAAGTTGTCGAATCCCTTGATATTATGGGTGTTCTGGTGAAGGCTTGTGAGTGAAATGCGTGTGTGGGCTGTGGAATCCTGAGGGACAAAGGTGCTTTTGAAGGCATTACGGATTGTATCCCATGTGATGCCACCGTTGGCAATCTTGTTGAACCATGTCTCTGCAAAGGCTTTGCCTCGGCCTTTAGACATTCTGTTGAGGAAAATAATGACTTGGGCTTGTTCTCCGATCTTTTCCTCTGTGAGGGTGAAGTAGGCCGACATGGCCATAAGCCATTTTTGGGTGTCTTTGGCATTGCCACTGAATTCTTCAGGGAGAGCGGCCTTGAATTCTTCCATGTCTTCTTTATCTGAGTTGTCGTTCTGGAGATCGGGGAGCTCTACATCGATGGGGGAGGGGGGAGGGTTCTGATCCTGATCAGAGGATGGCAGTTGGGAAGGAGCATCCAATGGGATCTCAGTGGGAGCAGGAGTGGAAGGAGCAGAACCTGGGGGTGGTCGGCGAAGGGTGCAAGATGCGTGATAGGCTTGTTCTCATAGAGCTTGGGGAGGGGGATTGGCAAGAGGGAAGTTCGGGTTTGAGGGTTCCTCATCATTGAGGAAGTTTCCAAGACCCCAATGACTTGTCGTGATGGCTTGTTGCTACCACCTGGTAGCTCGGCTGCTCTACCACTTCTTGGGTAGTCTGATACTTTAGGCACAACGGCACTAAAGCAAAATAACCTTGATCTTTTGTTATATCAACCCGTGACATAGCAAGTGACGCTGGATCACATCAGCTGGTTCCGACCAGCACCAAAGTACCTCAGCTGTTACGCTCACCCACTAGGTGTGGAACTCTTGGATAACAGATGGAACGGTTCTCGGAACCTCACCTACTAGGCATAGGACTCTTGGTTATGCTTCGCGACACTGAGCTGGGGATGCTCCAAGCAAAAGGCGGTATCCACCTGGCTGGTGTGGCCTGGGCCTCATATCCCTCCCTAAGGTAATGCGGTACCTTAGGCCCGTTATGGGATACAGTGACACTGAGGTCAGTCACGCTAGGTAATGGGCAGTCCTCCTAGCTTTACAGCCGAGCCCCTGAAACACTAGAAGTTGTTAGCACTGGCTAACATGGGGATAACACGGATTGGACGATCTATATGAACGAAGATCACAATCGAGCGGAACCAAGATGAGATGATAGAATAGCATAGATCAAGGTTAGAGTTACATGAACTGATCTAGCTACTTATATAGGGAGGATCTAGATAAGGGCAGGCTTCTCTAGATCATATCAGGAAGCTACTACATATAGCAACTATTGCCTATAAGAGAAGGCAACTGAAGAGGTAAGTCCGAATAAGGATAGATGAAAGAGGCCAACCATCAGACAGTATCCGTTGATCAGCAGGGGTATAGGTTTGAGCGACGATCAGAAAGGGGCAGCAATGATCAGGTAGGAGGCAATGATGAAAGGTATTTCATCATCGCGGAAGAAGCCATGGATTGGAAATGGAGGTTGATCTGTCAGAAGGGGATCTGCTGAGTGGAGGGTTGGGCCCCTTCTACGAACTGGTCCCACAGTTCATTGGAGATTTCCTCGTCGTTGACGAGTAGGTCCCACAGTGGCAGGGAGTCGGGGATATCTAGAAAGGAAAATGATAGGTCGGGTGCCGGCCCGACGTCACCATCTGTAACAGTGCATTTGCATTCAACGTGTAAAAGTCCTTTATAGTGTCCTATGCTGAAGCAAGGTTTGATTCAGGCTCCCACATACGTTCTTCGTCACTGTATTCTTTCCAGTGAACAAGGAATTCCATACGTCGTCCTTTGAGGTGCAAATCTATAATCCATTCCACCTCCCACTCCTCTTGCTCTTCGTCTGTGACCTGCACTGGACCCAGCTTGTAGACCGGTTGTCTGGGGAGTTGCTCCTTATAAGGCTTAACCTGGGATACGTTCACTACCAGATGAATCTTCATCGATCTCGGCAGTCAGAGTTCCATGGCATTGTCACCTTTCATAGAGATTACTTTAAAGGGGTCCAGCCACCTTTCTGTCAGCTTTTTAGACTGACGTGTTGATCGAAGGTTCAGATTCTCAGTGCTTAGCCACATGAGATCTCCTTTATAAATAGGACTTGGAGAACGTTTCTTCTCATTCTGAGTCACCATCCAGTCACTCGCCTTTTTCAGATTGTCTTTCATTTGATTGAGGGTCATTGCAAAGTCTTTCGTGAATAAATTAGCTGCTGGTGCCTTAACCTCCTGAGGTTCTATGCCCATGCAGGGTGCATATGAACGCGTGATCTAGAAGGGGCTCTTCCTGGTAGCTGAGTGCATTCAGTTATTATAGTTAAATTGCGCCAGCGTGAGCCATTCCACCCAAGAAGACTGCTTCTCTGCTGTGAAAAGGCATAAATATTGTTGAAGGTCTCTGTTTACATGTTCCATTTGTCTGTCCGTCTGTGGATGGAATGCCATCGACATGCACAGCTCGATGTTCGACATCTTACTAAGATCCTTCATGACCTGAGACACAAACTGTGGTCCTCAGTCGGAAATGAGACTACACGGAAGTCCATGGACTTTCCACACGTGATCTTGATATAGTTTAGCTGTTTGGAGTACCATTATACTCTTCATGGTGGGAATAAATACTGTTTCCTTGGAGAACCGATCCACTACCACAAGAATCAAGTCATATCCGTTGCTTGCTGGTAGGTTGGTAATAAAATCCGCAGAAATATCCTGCCACAGTCCTTCTGGGACAGGATTGGGATGTATCTTCCTGGCCAGTGGGATATTTGTGGATTTCATACGTGTACAGCATTCATAGCATGCACAGTATTCCTTGATTTGTGACCGAACTCCTTCCTAGTAATAATACTGAGTGAGAAGCTCAATCGTCTTGTCAGATCCACAGTGGCCTGCCACTGTAGAGTTGTGATAGAGTGTGATGACTGATTGCTGAAGGTCATCCTCTTCGGGGACATAGATTTTGTTATTGACGATGATGAAATTGCTGTCCATTTTGAACCCTGCTAGAGTTCCTTCCTTGAGTTTGCTCTGTGCATTTTTAATTTATTCCAGAGTGTTTTCTTCTTCGCCCTTGATCTTGATCCTTTCTTCAAGCGATTGAACACGTTCTTTTGGAATCACTGTTACTCCTTGATTGTCAGTTTCTATCCCGATCATGTAATCCTCTCGCCTAGATAGCACGTTGGCTTTACCCATTTGGGCTCCAGGTTTCTTAATGAGAACATAATCGAATCTAGACAGGTATTGAGCCCATCTCGCTTGCCTTTGATTAAGGTTCTGAGATTTCATAAAGTACTGGAGGTTGGTGTGATCGCTCCAGATTTCAAATTATGGCACTCCTTCTAAATAATGTCTCCACTGCTCTAGCACCAATATAATTGCAAGCATTTCCTTGTTGGCAATGATGTAGTTCTGTTGCTCAGGAGACATACTGTGTGATGAGAAAGCAATGGGGTGCCATTTTCCGTCTTTCTCTATTGAGAGAACTGCTCCAGTTGCAAAGTCCAAAGTATCACATTCTAAGCAGTATTGGGCATTATCCGCTGGATAAGCGAGTACCGGTGCAGTGGTAAAACCTGCTTTTAATTGATTGAACGCTTCTTGTTCCTTTTGCGTCCAACTCCAAGCCTTATCCTTTTTCATAAGGTCGTTCAAGGGTCGTGATTTGATCGAGAAGTCCTTGATGAATCTATGATAGAAGTTGGCTAGCTCTAAAAAGAATCTAACCCCTTTGACATTCATGGGTGTGGGCCATTCGAGTATGGCTTTCACCTTGTCTTCTTCCATTTTTATTCCTTTCGTAGATATGATTATCCCGAGGAACTCGACTTCCTTGACTTTGAACATACACTTTTCCGGCTTGATGAAAAGGTTGTTCTCTTCTAATCGGCGTAACACTTCTAGTACAATCCGATCATGCTTCGCTTCATTATCTATCTTGGTAAAGATCATTATATCATTGATATACATGATGACACATGCTTGCATGTCCACAAAGATGTCATTCATCATTTGTTGAAATGTGGTGGGCGAGTTACATTGTCCGAAGTACATCACAAGAGGCTCGAATGCTCCTCGATGACATACAAAGGCTCCTTTCCACTCGTTACCTTCCTTTACTCTCATATTGTTATATCCCCAATGCAAGTCCATCTTCATGAACAGCTTCGATCCTTTCAAATGATCAATCAACTGACTGATGAGTGGTAGTGGATAATTGTTCTTGATTGTCCACTCATTCAGGTACTGGTAATTCTGGACCATTCTTTTCTTTCCATCCTTCTTTGGAATAAAGAATACCAGCGAGGTCTGGGGAGACTTTGAAGGCCTTATATAGCCTTTTGCTAGTTGATCATCAATGAAGGCATCAACTTCCTTTTACTCTTCTACCGACATGGGATAGAGCTTTCCTTTCCTGGGGACAAATCCAGGTTTGAAATCGATGGCATGATCCCATGGTTTCCTCTCGGGCATATGCTCCAAGGCCTTTTTCAAGAAGACATCTAGGTATTTGTGATACTTCTTGGGTACCATCTCTTCAACTGCCAAGTCCTTCTTAGGCATCTCCAATGCCTTTATTTTTCAATACATGTACAGCATATCGTTTAGTTTCTTCTCTTCCAGTACCTGTACAAACACTGGGGAATCCCTAAGGAAATAGCACGTCCTTGGGCATCTCATAAGCTTGATTGTGCCATGTTGCCAGTCTATTTCTGGGTTGTGCTTGGCCAACCAGGTATATTCCAATATAACCAAGTTTTTGCCTAGGTTGGTAACTTCGGCTTCTATTCTTTCTCGGTATTCTTGGTAATCAACGATGAGCTCCGCGGTATGGGTAATGCTTCTGGTGGAGTTCCTAGTTCCATCTACGTTGAATACTGGGATAGGTCAATCCAGCTTTTGTGTGGGAATTTGTTTCCTTTTGACCCACTCCTTGTCTACGAAAATGCCATTTGTGCTGCTGTCTAGCAACACCCTTGTGGAGTTCATCTTTCCCTTGTGCGTAGATGGTGCTATGTCTACATCAAGGCAGATCTCCTTCTTGATCTTCATGGACCTGATGAGGATCCAGTCTGGGGTTTCTACCATAATAGATACATTATTTTTTGTGTTTTTATTTTTGACCGAATTAAGCCTGCAATCCCATGCAGCAAGCTTACTTGTGTAAGACCCGGTCTCGGTTGAGAAAGTAGAAATACATGATTCTGTGTCCGAAAATGTCCTATCCTGGGAGTCGAAGAACTCTTGTTCTTCTTCTCTATATACTTTTAAATTAGCATATCGGTTACTGGGGTGCTGGAGCTTCGCTTCTGGGATCTCTTCCCCTCGTGGTAAAGTGTCTGTGCTGCTACTAATGTCCACCCTTGTCACACCCAGATCATGACTCAGGCTTTGCCTTTTTCCTTTTCCATAACAGCTAGGTCAGCGAAGTAGGTCTTCATCGCCTCAAAGTCCATTCCTTCTAGGACCTTTATCCGTGCATCTCCTTTTGATGCCTTAGATGCCACATTCGCATCTGATTGGTCCGTATCCCCAGTTGTAGTCTGGTGGATGTGGCTTCTTTGGCTGCAATCCTTCCTATGTCCTCCCCCAAGGAACTTGCACTGCTTACAGCACTTCTTGGGTTTGGGACAGTCTTTGGCAAGGTGAGGACCTTTGCAATTAAAGCATTGTCCCCTATTTACAGCATTGATGTCCATGGTGTCGGGGTCCCTGATTTGGCCTTATCGTGTGTTCATCGTTCAGACATGCCCCTGATTGTGGAGATCGAAACTCTCCATTGCATTGCCAACCTTCTTGATTTGGTTAACGTATTCGTACATGGTCCTTTTGCGGTTTCCATCTAAGAATATCTTTCTCATTATTTCCTTTTTCACATTCTGCTTGAGGAAGAGCACTCCTATCTGGTTACCACATCTGGCTTTTTCATACCAACTGATCCATTGAGTGAGGAATGCTTCTGTCCTCTGGTTGACTCCTTGTTTAAGCTTGGCCAGCTTCTCCATATATGTATCCATTTCATTGCCAGGTTGGAAACAGTTTTTAATTTGGAGGGTCATATCCTCTGCAGAAGGCCAGGCATGGTCACTGCCTTCTATATGTTGCCGACCTACAGGAACTGTACAGCTCCCAGGATGCACAACACTAAACCAGCTAATAGAGACTAGGTGATCTTCCTGAAGGAAAACCCAACAAGAACTAGACTGGAGTTCTTGGAGCGTTGCATGTTCAATATATATACTACTACATGTGTTTGTGCATATTTGTAAATGGTCTGTGCATAGGGCATAGGGTATGATGTCATAGATGCATCATAGTGATGTTATAGATAAGTAAATGAGTCTAGACTAATTCTAGATCACGGTAATTAAGTAGCCTATACCTGAATCCTTCTAGAATCACGGAGATTAAATATACATGTCATGGAACATTCTAGACTGTTCCCACAGTCACATGATGAAAGCATGATAAGGTCACATGACCTCGAAAGCACGTGATTGATCATATGACTGTCACGTAATAGGTTAAATAGGAGTCGAATTTAACACTATATATTTATGGATTTGGGAGGAGGCCCATTCTCCTGCACCATTCTTGTCCTTGTTGTCTTTGCTGCCTATGCAGAACCATACCACCAGACAGCACTCCTTGTTAGATGAGAAAGCCTCTGAATTCATCTCAATGTAGACCCCCATCTTGGTCCACCATTGAGAGTACGAGTCGTAAGACCCATCAAAGTATCCTGGATCGGGTACTGCCTCCACCTTCTTGGTTATTTTTGTTTCTACTGACTGACTGGTGGAGGGGCTGGCGGTGGTGCGAGCCTCGAGCTCGTTGAGTTGCTGCGTTAAGTTCTCGATCATCGCCAGCAGCTGGTGAGTTGTTGTGGTGTTGGACATGGTTGGTGAGAAGGGTGGGAACTCAGGAAGGTCTTCTGAGTGAGCCTCTTGGTCAGAGTCAGGAAAGTGGGGGAGAGCGTCTCTCAGATCCCACACTTTGGGCTATTACTTGGTTAAGAGCCACTTCTAAAGCTGGCTCTTCCGGTACTCTGAAAAAGGCTTGGGCTGGTTCCTGAGGATTGCATATGTAAGGGAGGGGGCATGCGAGTTCTGCTTCTACTTCATCGTAGAAGTCATCATATAATGCGAAAGAAGTGTCTGGAGTCTCTCTCTTTACCTTGGTCATATTGGGTGGCAGAGGAGGGTCATCGTTTGGGTCACGTTCAACCTCCGGGATATAGAGCTTGTCTACTGGCTCTAGCTTGATATAGGTAGCTGGAAACATCCTATACAAAATTCTACTCATTTGTCAACCAATGCTACAGCCGTTGCTGAGGTTGTTTCTCAATCGATGGATATAGGGTCAATATCTATCCCTACTATTCCAAGTACTACGTATGTATCGTAAAAGGGTAAATTGGCCTCACGTGGACCAGGGATGTATCCCATTCGAAAATAAAAGAGGTTGGGGCAGTGTTTAAACATATTTGACCTGCTCGAGGGTACCCCTGTGCCACCCTAGATAGCTAAGCACCTTTGCTGCCTCTAGTGGCAGGGACTATATAAAAAGGAGTGAAGAAAGTGTTGCCGACCTACAGGAACTGTACAGCTCCCAGGACGCACAACACTAAACCTAGCTAATAGAGACTAGACAATCTTCCTGAGGGAAATCCAACAAGAACTAGACTGGAGTTCTTGGAGTGTTGCATGTTTAACTTATATACTACTACATCTGTTTGTACATATTTGTAAATGGTCCATACATAGGGCATAGGGTCTGATGTCATAGGTGTGTCATAAATAAGTAAGCGAGTCTAGACTAGTTCTAGATTGTGGTAATTAAGTAACCTGTCCCTGGATCCTTCTAGAATCATGGAGATTAAATACTCGTGTATGAAATGTTCTAGACTGTTTCCATGGTCACGTGATGAAAGCATAATAAGATCACATGACCTTGAAAGCACGTGATTGATCACATGATTGTCACATGATAGGTTAAATAGGGGTTGAATTTAACATTACCCCCCTTCTGTGGGTCAACTTCCAGGTGACTGAAGGTGGGAACTGACTCTGTCAAATTGTCATATGGTTTAAATAGAGCGTTGAAAGAAGCTTGTGCCATGTGCAGCTTCCGTGGTGCATTCGTGTTCAATGTATAAAAGTCTTTTATAGTGTCCCATGCCAAAGCGAGGTTCGATTCAGGCTCTCACATATGTTCTTTGTCACTGTATCCTTTCCAGTGAACGAGGAATTCCATACGTCGTCCTTTGAGGTGCGAATCAATGATTCGTTCCACCTCCCATTCCTCATGCCCTTCATCTGTGACCTGCACAGGACCCAGCTTGTAAACTGGCTGTCCAGGAAGATGTTCCTTATAAGGTTTAACCCGGAATACGTTAACTACCAGATGAATCTTCATCGATCTTGGCAGTCAGAGTTCCATGGCGTTATCGCCTTTCATAGATACTACTTTAAAGGGGCCCAGCCACCTTTCTGTCAGTTTCTTGGACTGACAAGTCGTTCGAAGGTTCAGATTCTCAGTGCTAAGCCACATGAGGTCTCCTTCTTTATAAATAGGACTCAGAGATCTTTTCTTCTCGCTCTGAGTCACCATCCGGTCACTCACCTTTTTCAGATTGTCTTTTACCTGATCAAGGGTCATTGCGAAATCTTTCACAAATAAGTTAGCCGCTGGGGCTTTAACCTCCAGAGGTTTGATTCCCATGCGGGGTTCATATGAGCACGTGACCTGGAAGGGACTTTACCCGGTAGCTGAGTGCACTCGATTATTGTAGTGAAATTGCACCAGCGCAAGCCAATCCACCCAAGAATTCTGTTTCTCTGCAGTGAATAGCCTTAAATACTGTTGGAGATCTCTGTTCACACGTTCCGTTTGTCCATCAGTCTGTGGATGGAATGCCGTCGACATGCATAGCTCGATGTTCAACATCTTACTAAGATCTTTCATGATCTGTGATGCAAACTGAGGTCCTCAGTCGGAGATGAGACTATGTGGAAGCCCATGCACTTTCCACATGTGATCTCAGTATAATTTAGCCATTTTGAGTGCCGTCACACTTTTTTCAGTGGGAATAAATACTGCTTCCTTGGAAAATCTATCAACTACCATGAGGATTGAGTCATATCCGTCGCTCACTGGTAAATCGGTGATGAAATCCACGGAGATATCCTGCCACAGTCCTTTTGGGACAGAATTAGGGTGAAGTTTTCCAGCCGGCGGAACATTGGTTGGTTTCATACGTGCACATCATTCACATTATGCACAGTATTTTTTAATCTGTGATCAAACACCTTCCCAGTAATAGTACCGAGTGAGAAGTTTGATAGTTTTGTTAGGTCCACAATGGCCTGCCATAGTGGAGTCATGGTAAAGGGTGATGACTGATTGCTGAAGGTCATCCTCTTCGGGGACATAGATCTTGTTATCGACAATGATAAAATCACCATCCATTGTGAATCCAGCAAGGGACCCTTCTTTAGGTTTGCTTTGGGTGTTTTTGATTTGTTCCAAAGTCTTTTCTTCTTTGCCTCTTATCTCGATCCTTTTCTCAAGCGATTGAATACATTCTTTGGGAATCACCATAATTCCTTGGTTATCAGTTTCTATTCCGATCATGTGATCCTCTTGTCTAGAGAGTGCATCTGCTTTTCCCATTTGGGCTCCAGGCTTTTTGATAAGAATGTAATTGAATTGAGATAGGTATTGTGCCCATCTTGCTTGTCGTCAATTGAGGTTCTGAGATTTCATGAAATACTGGAGGTTGGCATGATCACTCCAGATTTCAAATTGTGGTGCTCCTTCTAGATGATGCCTCCATTGTTCTAGTGCCAAGATTATTGTGAGCATTTCCTTATCCGCAATCATATATTTGTGTTGCTCGGGAGACATGCTATGAGATGAGAAGGCTACAGGATGCCATTTTCCTTCTCTCAATTGAGAGAACTGCTCCGGTTGCGAAGTCTGATGCATCGCATTCCAAACGGTATTGGGCATTATCCGCTGGGTAGGCAAGTACCGGTGCAGTGGTAAAACTTGTTTTTAATTGATCGAATGCTTGTTGCTCCTTTTGTGTCCAGATCCAAGCCTTATCCTTTTTGGTCAAATCGTTTAGAGGTCTAGATTTGATCAAGAAGTCCTTTACGAATCTTCAATAGAAGTTGGCTAGCCCTAAAAAGGATCTAACCCCTTTGACATTTGTTGGCGTTGGCCATTCGAGTACGGCTTTCACCTTGTTCTTTTCCATCTTGATTCCTTCTGTAGATATAATCATCCCAAGGAATTCTACCTCTTTGACCTTGAATGTACACTTTTCAGACTTGATGAAAAGGTCATTCTCTTCCAATTGTCATAATATCTCTAGTATGATTCGATTGTGTTCTGCTTTGTCGTCTGTTTTGGTAAAGACCATTATGTCATCAATATATATGATAACACAGGTCTGCATGTCCGTGAAAATATCGTTCATCATTTGTTGGAATGTGGCGGGCAAGTTGCATTGTCTGAAGTATATCATGAGGGGCTTGAATGCTCCTCAGTGACATACAAAGGCTCCCTTCCACTCATCGCCTTCCTTTACTCTCACGTTCTTATATCCCCAACATAAGTCCATTTTCGTGAACAACTTCAATCCTTTCAGACGATCTATTAGCTGACTGATGAGTGGTAGCGGATAGTTGTTTTTAATTGTCCACTCATTCAGATACTGGTAATCTTGGACCATTCGCTTCTTCCCATCCTTTTTGGGAATGAAGAACACTGGCGAGGTTTGTGGAGACTTTGAGGGCCTTATGTAGCCTTTTGCTAGTTGATTGTCGATGAAGGCATCAACTTCCTTTTGCTCTTCCACCGACATGGGGTAGAGCTTTCCTTTCCTAGGCACGAACCCAGGTTTGAGATCTATGGCGTAATCCCAGGGTTTTCATTCGGGCATTCGTTCCGATGCTTTCTTAGAGAACACCTCTAAGTATTTGTGGTATTCCCTAGGAACCATTTCTTCGACCGTTAGGTCCTTCTTAGGCATCTCCAATGCCTTCATTGTTCAATACGTATACAGCATATTATTGAGTTCTTTTTCTTCCAGTGTTCATACAAACACTGGGGAATCCAGCACGTCCTTGGGCATCTCATAAGTTTGACTGTGCCTTTCTGCCAGTCTATTTCAGGGTTGTGTTTGGCCAACCATGTGCATCCCAGTATTACCGAGTTTTTGCCTAGATTGGTAACTTCGGCTTCTACTTTTTCTCGGTGTCCTTGATAATCGACGATTAACTCAGCGGTGTGAGTGATGCTTCCTGCTGAGTTCCTTGTACTGTTGACATTGAATACTGGAATTGGTCAATCCAATTTCTTGGTAGGAATTTGTCTCCTTTTAACCCATTTCTTATCTACGAAAATGCCATTTGCGCCACTATCTAGTAACGTCCTTGTGGAGTTCATCTTCTGCTTGTGTGTGGATGGTGCTATATCCACATCAAGACAGATCTCTCTTTTGATTTTCATGGACCTGATGAGGATCTGGTCTGGATTTTGTAATGTAATAGATATACTATTTTTTTGGGTTTTATCTTTGACTGAATTAAGCCTGCAATCCCGTGCAGCAAGCTTACTTTCGTAAGTCCCGGTCTCGGTTGATGAAGTGGAAATACATGATTCGGTATCAGAAATTCTCCTATCCTGGGAGTTGAAGAACTCTTGTTCTTCTTCTCCATAAACTTCTAAATACAAGTAATGGTTACTGGGGCACTGGAGCTTCGCTTTTGGGATCTCTTCCCCTCGTGGTAAAATGTCTGTGCTACGTACTTTAGGGTCCATTGTCTTTGTCACACCCAGATCGTGACTTAGGCTCATCCTTTTCCCTTTTCGGTAACTGCTAGGTCAGCAAAGTAGGCCTTCATCACCTCAAAGTCCATTTCTTCCAAGGCCCTTAATTTGGCATCTCCTTTTGATGCATCAGATGCCACATCCACATTCGGTTGGTCTGTATCCCCAGAGCGAGTCTGGTGGACATGGCTTCTGTGGCTGCAGTCCTTGTGATGCCCTCCCCCAAGGAATTTGCATTGTTCACAACGCTTTTTGGGTTTTGGGCAATCTTTGGCGAGATGAGGTCCTTTACAGTTAAAACACTGTCCTCGGCTCACTGCATCGATGTCCATGGTGTTGGGGTCCTTTGTTTGGCCTTGTTGTCGCATGTTTGTTGTCCAGATGCACCCCTGGTTGTGGAGGTTGAAACTCTTCATTGCGTTTCTGACCCTTTTGATCTCGTCCACATATTCGTAGACGTCTCTCTTTCTTTTGCTGTCCAGGAAAATCTTTTTCATGATTTCCTTTTTAGTATTTTGCTCTAGGAAGAGCATGTAGAACCTAAGACAAACACACTCAGTCTGTGGATGACACGACTAGATTGCTGAGCTACCTAAGACAAACACACTAAGGTAGCTGTGAGTGATCAAGAGAGAACTAGATGGGGTGGATGCATACCTCAGTCTGTGGATGACACGACTGAGGATGCCCGCCCGAGCAAAGCAAGGATCTATGTGACGGATTACGTATGACGGCAAAACAGTGCCAAATAGCAAAACCATACTTGGTGATGCGCTACAATATGAGTAGCAAGAATAACAATATGACACGGATAGAGTATCAAGATAAAATATAATGTAACGTACGTGGGTAGCCAACACACCCCCTCAGCGCGGCACCAAGGAGAGAGAGTTGCGGTGACCAAGAAAAGTTTGACGAACAAGGGATTTTGTCAGAACGTCAGCGACATTGCGATATGTGGGCGTCCACTGCAACACAAACACACCCTGATCAACGTGTTCGCGAATAAAGTGATAGCGAGTGCTGATGTGCCGAGCGTTAGACCGATTACTGGATAAGCTGGCGAGCGATATGGCCGCGGTATTGTCACTGTGGATGCGGAGTGGGAGACTAAGAGGCTGACGGAGGGAGTGAAAGAAGGACTTGAGCCAGAGTCCCTCTTGGGCACAGGCAGATAAAGCCATATACTCAGCCTCTGCGGTTGACAGTGCATGCGTC
>JBBPUP010000291.1:10347-23291 GCA_038094735.1 Exsudoporus floridanus
GCTCTTAGCTTAGGGCCTACGTAAGCAACAAGGGCTTGCCCACCTTGGTCACGTCGGTTTCACCTTCAAGATTGCCATCGATCAAGTCATGGAACCATCAGACTCGATTGCGAGACTCTGTGAGGTATGCTCAAAACTCAATATACAGCGCTTCACACATCCTCTCCATCCCTGCCGCAATCCATTGCCATGTTCCTCACCCCCGATCGAGGGCTCGCATGCAGCCTTCCGAGTTCTCGGATCCATAGATGAAATCAAGGGTCGACGCCTCACTTGCGACTTTTGTAAAGTCATCGCCGAAAGCTTGGATAAAGAGCCCCCAGACCTCGATGGTGAATGCTCGGTGCTAGAAAGCGAACAATTTTGCAGTTTCAAGTTGCCGAGAGATGTCAAAGCTCGTGATCCCAGCATCACGCATTTCCACCTCACACAGCTTTCTGTCACCTACTTTCCACCCAAAGAAGATCGATCCTACGGGCCCTCCCTTCCCTGGGAAATTAAAGCGAAGGCGAGAGATTCCCGGTCGAGCTACTACATTCAAAATTTTCAGGTCAGCCAAACTGAGTTTCGAGTAATTTGGCGCTGAAAAGTCGGATGAAGGTTAAGGCCAAATCCTACGCCGAACCAGGAGACCGAGCTGCGGCCCCGCCGCAAACGGAACAAGATTTCCTCGATACGATCGGTGGCAGATACGTCTCCACACAAGTAAATGCACAGCTCCTACGTGCATGGCTCCACCAGTGTGAAAGCGAGCATGGGGGGGATTGCATACCTTCATCACAACTTCTGGTGGAGCATAACAGAGAAGCGGTCTTTCAACCGACTTTCGTCATCGACGTGATCCAGTCGTGTCTTGTGGACACTCCTACCCGCTGCCGTTACGTTGCTTTAAGCTACGTCTGGGGCACGGCTCCCGTATTCAGACATCTCCTAGAGAACACCCATGATCTTCGAAAGACGGGTTCCTTGCACTCATTACCTATTCCCGCCACTATCCGAGATGCCATAACGCTAGTACACGCCATTGGAGAGCGCTACCTATGGGTAGACTCGCTATGCATCATCCAAAACGATCTGAAGATGCAGCAGGCAGAGATTATGCGGATGGGATTCATTTACTCGACTGCTCTTTTTACCATAATCGCGGCCGCTGGGGGTCATGCAAACAGTGGACTTCCAGGTATCGAGCAGGGATCCCGTGAGCAGGTGCAGAAGGTCTTGGAGCTCGGAGACTGTGAGCTCCTGACGCTCATTGATATTCGCAACACAGCCAGCGGAATCAACGACACGATATGGGCAGAACGGGCATGGACGTTCCAGGAACGAGTGTTGTCCAACAGGGTATTGGTATTCTCAGAGAGTCAAGCTTACTGGAGCTGTCGTATGGCGTCTCACTCAGAGGAGCAAGCCTTCGAGCAAGTCCGGGACATTGATCGGCGTGACTTGCCATTCCCTCAGAAATACGCCGCTGAATCCCTGCCCTGGGAACGTGTCCAGCCACTGGAGTACCGCAATATGTACCACGAACTACTCTTTGGTTACCGACAGCGCCGTTTGAGCTATGAAACAGATATGCTGAATGCATTTAATGGGGTTTCGGAGATTCTCGGAGCACTTCAAGGCGATACGTTCCATTGGGGCCTGCCAGGATCACTTTTTTCGTACGCGTTGACATGGTCTTTCACCGGTCCTTCTTCGCGAAACTATGTCGAGGTCCCCGTCTTCGATAGCAACGGCCGCAAGGATATGGTTCCAATCCCTTCCTGGAGTTGGGCTGCCTGGTCAGGATCGGACCCGACCAAATCTCCTATCCTCCATTCTGGGGATAGCACTAATGTGCGACCGGTGATTAATTTCGACATAGTGGACGAGAAACACCAACTAGTGAAGATTAAAGACCGACGAATGCATGGCGACGCAAGCGATCCCATTCCTACGTTGCGGAAGAGCGAGCAGCCTCATCAGGTTCGATGTTTTACACAACATTCCATGTCCCACTCCCGTATTGGCCAGTTACGGTTCTGGACCAGTCTTGCGAACCTGAGGGTCATCCGACGCAGGGCAACCATCGGACTGTGTGAGGTACACTATATACTGTTTCCTCCTCCCGATTTCCCACTAGACCCAGACTCCATCCATGAGTTCGTAGACCAGGACTTCATCGTGGTTGCAGCGCGCGACCCTGGAGAGTTGATCCTTTTAGCCATTGAGTGGAAAGACGATGTTGCATACCGAGTGGGAATAGAAGATGTCAAGGAAGTAGACTGGGTTCGAGTGGAGAACAGGGAATGGCGGATGATCACGCTGGGATGATCGATTAAATCGATTGGAGCAGAACCGAGTTCACGGCACCTTTGGGTTGGGTGCCGCTTATGGCTTTGCACTCGAATGTTTTCAAACTAAATGCTGTCTTTGTTTCGTCCACTATCAGTACATCCTGTACCATACTTCATTAACGACCGACCCTTCCTCCGCCGCGATATTGAAAGCTACGTGGGGAGAGATCGATATAACTGAGCGATCGAGACCCATCGTACGTTACGAATCCAGGTCCGAAGTGCTACGATAAAAAAAACCATGAGACCCCGTGATCCTTTATATATTGTGACAAACGGATCGTTAAGAATACTCATGCAAGGCATCTACTGTGTGGTGATGCGCTTGGCCCGTTGTTCGGGAGGGGTCTTTGGGAACCTGATCGTTAAGATGCCGTTCTCCGTCTTGGGTTTCACATTCTCTGGCTGACATACTGTATACTAATGGTACCCAATGTTGAAGAAAAGCCGGACCACGAGCTTACTTTGGTCCCAAAGGGAAACCGCAACGAGCGGGAGAATTTGCTGGATCGGCGCTCATGAGCGACGTAGCTCCTGTCTTCTTCAGCGTCCAAGCTAGCTAGACCGTCAAATGGTTCTCGTGGACATCGAAAGTAACGCTTTCTGACGTCCAGCCGTGCAGCTTAAAAGTTGCCGTCACAGTATTGGTGCCCTTGGATTCCTGAAAAGTCTATTCTACAGAGGGGATTCAGTAAGGATTGAAAACATAGGGAAAGTAAACAACCTCGGAAGGCAGTGGCCACGATCTCGCAGTATAACGTACCTAGCTACTGTCGAGGAAGCGCAGGCACTGGGGCCGAGGCCTTCGAAGAGACGGTCGAACTCGGTGGTGGGTCGCAGTGGAAGTGAGCCAAGGAAATTTGTGGTGTCTTTAAAGCTGGGAGGATCGGAGCTACGTATACTGCACTCCTTGGAGTAAGGAATGGACTCGTTCGCACAAGCAGCGAAGACCTTGATGAGGAAGACGCCTGTGGATGCCTCCGTTTTTATAAGATTCAGCAGTCAACGATAATATTCTGGAATAAAGAAGGGTACAAAATAATTTTGTGCGAGAGGGGGACCACCATATTCGAGCATACTCCTGAGGGTTCGGCAACCCTCGAGGATGCTCCAAGCTGGGCGGCGAGTCCCGTTTGGGGAGGCGAGCGTGTTGTATTCATCTATTTGGGTAAGTACAAGAATGGCAACAACCACGTTTGTCAGCAAGTTCCCTCCGAGACTCCTAGGTACCGGGAGTATTTCATTCATTCATTCGTGCACTACGAACCTGGTGGGTTCTTCTCGGGCCAAGCATTTCCCATACCAATGTCAAGTTGGCCACTCAATGGGAGATAGTCCATGTCACGGCACCCATCCCGCCCGCGATGCCCATCACCATTGGCAAAATAACAATTGTCGCCCCTTCTTCCTTCGGCCACCCAGAGGGCACGGGGAATGTGTAGAAGAAATACTGCGTGCCTATGTACGAGTGTTGTGACGATGGTGTGGTGAGGGTCTACGAGTTTGCTTGCGAGGTATGAATGGAGGAAGCATGCTGAACGTGACAACTACGCCGTCATGACCACCTGAGCCCTTCCCAACACGTCGTCGGGCGTGTCAAACATGAATAGAAGCAACAATGAAGTTGACTGACACGGCCAAACGCCTCCAGCATCGATATCGTGGCTATGAACTTTCACTCTGCAATCAGCAATTCGGGACACCATCGTCAATCTCGGCTCATGAGAGACATAAAGATGCGCTAACGGTGGGAATATGAATTCAGCGGAGACGATACTTGTCACGGTCGGTCGTATTCGAGGCCAAGTATTGAAGGTATGTAACGGAATTGATATCGGAACTCGACACAAGGATCGACGAAGATCCCACCAATGAAATTTTAGCTTGAAGTTCGTGGAGTGAATAAAGGACTTCGTATATTGTGATTGCGACGATCAGATGAAATATTTTACCTTGGATAGGTACTATGCTTGCCCGACTGGCAAACCAAGTTCACCTTCAAGATCAATACCGCCATTGACTGAGTCAATGATGGAGCCCTCAGACTCGCCGACTCAGATTGCGCAACTCTGTGAGGTGTGCTCAAAATTCAACATAGAACGCTTCACACATCCTATTCATCCCTGCCGCAACTCCTTGCCGTGTTCCTTTCCCCCAATCGAAGACGCACATGCAGCTTCCGTCGCTCTTGGATCCATAGCTGAAATCAAGGAACGGCGCTTCACTTGCGACATTTGCAAACTCATCGCCGAAAGCTTTGGTAAAGATCCTTCAGACCTCGACGGTGAATGCTCTGCGCTGGAAAATGAGCAGCTTTGCAATTTCAAGCTGCCGAGAGAAATCAAGGCTCGTGATCCCAGCATCACGCATTTCCATCTCACACAACTTTCCGTCATCTACTATCCGCGCATAGAAAATCATTCCTATGGACCTTCCCTTCCCTGGGACCTCAAAGCGAAAGCGAGAAATGGCCAGTCAAGCTACTACGTGCAAATTTTTCAGGTTAGCCAAAACTAAGTTTCGATCAAATTGATGCTAGACAGTCATATGCAGGCTATGGCCAGATCCTGCGCCGAACCGGGAGACCCAAGTGCGGCCTACCCGCAAACGGAAAAAGAATTTCTCGACACCATCGGCGGCAGATGCGTTTCCACACAAGTAAATATACAACTCCTACGTGGATGGCTTCACCAATGTGAAACCGAGCATGGGGAGGTTTGCATGCCTTCATTGCGACTTCCGGTGGAGCAGAACGGAGAAGCAGCCTTTCGACCGACTTTTGTGGTTGACGTGATCCAGTCATGTCTTGTGGACACTCCTCCTCAATGCCGTTATGTTGCTTTAAGCTACGTCTGGGGAACGGTTCCTGTATTCATGCATCTTCTAGAGAACACCCATGATCTTCGAAAGACGGGTTCCTTGCGCTCATTGCCTATTCCCGCCACGATCCGAGATGCCATGACGCTAGTACACGCCATCGGAGAGCGCTACCTCTGGATTGACTCCCTCTGCATCATCCAAAACGACCTGAAGATGCAGCGGGCAGAGATGATGCGGATGGGATCCATTTATTCGAGAGCTCTGTTTACCATAATCGCAGCTGCCGGGGGTCATGCAAACAGTGGACTTCCAGGTGTTGAACAGGGATCCCGCGAGCAGGTGCAGAAGGTCTTGAAGCTCGGAGACTGTGAACTCCTGACGCTCATTGATATTCCCAATACGACAGGCAGAATCGATGACACCATATGGGCAGAACGAGCATGGACGTTCCAGGAACGAGTGTTATCCAACAGGGTATTAGTGTTCTCAGAGAACCAAGTTTACTGGAGCTGCCGTGCGGCATCGCACTCAGAAGAGCAAGCTCTCGAACAAGTTCGGGACATCCGTCGGCGTCACTTATCATTCCCCCAGAAACGCGCCGCTGACAGTCTCACCTGGGCACCTCTCGAGCGATTGGAGTACTGTAACCTCTACCACGACCTACTCTTCAGTTACCGGGAGCGTCGCTTGAGCTATGAAACAGATATGCTGAATGCATTTAATGGGGTTTCGGAGATTCTTGGAAGACTTCAAGGCGATACATTCCATTGGGGCCTTCCAGAATCACTTTTTTCATACGCGATGACATGGTATTTCACCGGTCCCTCTTCACGGAACTACGTCGAGGTCCCCGTCTTCCACAGCAAAGGCTTTAAGGAAATGGTTCCAATCCCTTCTTGGAGCTGGGCAGCCTGGTCAGGATTGGAGCCGAGCCGACCTCCTTTTCTCCATGCTGGGCACACTGATGTGCGATCTATGATTCGTTTCGATATCGTGGATGAGAAACACCAGCTAGTCGGAATTAAAGACCAGCCAAGCCAGGGCTATCCAA
The DNA here is from genome assembly GCA_038094735.1 of Exsudoporus floridanus. Taxonomy (NCBI): domain Eukaryota; kingdom Fungi; phylum Basidiomycota; class Agaricomycetes; order Boletales; family Boletaceae; genus Exsudoporus; species Exsudoporus floridanus. Next base: position 16,555 of record JBBPUP010000291.1, read on the forward strand.
GCAGTGTTATTCCTACGTCATGGAAGAACGAGCGACCTCACCAGCTTCAATCTGTGCAACATTCCGTCTCCCACTTTGGCCACTTACAGTTCTGGACCAGTTTTGCAAACCTAAGGATTGTCCGACACTGGAGTGGCATGGGAACTGGTAGGGTACATTATACACTTTTTCCTTCTCGCAATTTTCGACGGGACCCAGACTCCACCTATGAGATCGTGCGTCAGGACTTCATCGTAGTTGCGGCCCGCGATCACGGGGAGTTGATCATCTTAGCTATTGAGTGGAAAGATGGTGTAGCATATCGAGTGGGAATAACGGATGTTAAAGAAATTGACTGGGTTCGGGTGAGGAATAGGGAGTGGCGGTTGGTCACATTGGGATGATTGGTTGAAGCGGAAGCCACCACTCCACCACATCTTACACCCCCAATATGTTAATTTCCTGTCCCCGACGTTGTGAAAGCCACATTTGACGGATCGGGTATATTAACCCCTCTCCATATGCTTTGCATTGTTGTATCGAAGGGGGAGTTGGTTCCCATGGGCCATCGTCAATTCAGTATAATGCTTCATGTATTGATACAATCTAGATTATTCCGAGTTACCCTGATTAAATTACGAGGTCCCCGTGGTGCTCGGTATGTGGCAAACGAATGGCTTGAAAGTATCCAGGCCAGTCATTAATGGCGGTGTGCTTGGCCAGCCATTAAGGAGAGGCCTTTGTGATCATCAACTTGACGCCATTCTCCATCTTGTGTCAGAGTTTTGTTATTTATCCGTGCTCTCAAGAAAATTTAGCCCTCACTGGCCGTAAAACTACCCTCCCGACCAGGTCAAGAGACATGGCTGGTTTAATTCCTCAGGCCTCGCAATTACTCTAGCGTCTCCGTGGGATTGCTCGGGCGTGAATATCTGGAGGAGGAGAGATAGCATGACTGAGCATGGTCGTCTCAGTTGTACCTTCTAGTTCAGGCATTTTCGCAATACTATTCTCCATGCATAAAGTTATAAACAATAGCGATGTCGCTGCTACAGTTTAGCGCGACACAATTACTGACCGCTGAGGCTGAGGGTTTCATTGTATGGGTCATATGCATGAGGTGTCAGTGTGCACATGTTGAAATCCAAACTTGTACTAGTTGGCAATGCAGCAATTGCTAGTGCTACTTCTGACTCGGCCTACGTAAGCACGAGAAGTCGACCTCGCCACCCCAGGATCACCTTCAAGCTTTCAAGATCGAACAGGATCCACCATCGATCGAATGATTGAATCCTCAAACTCGATTGCTAGGCTCTGTGAGGTGTGCTCAAAACTCAACATACAACGCTTCACACATCCTCTCCATCCCTGTCGTGACCCGTTACCGTGTTCCTCACCCCCAATCGAGGGCGCATCTAATTTCTTTGCTCTTGGATCCATAGATGAAATTAAGGGTCGGCGCTCGACCTGCGACTTTTGCAAAATCATCGCCGAAAGCCTGGATAAAGAGCCCCCAAACATCACTGGTAATTGTTCTGTGCTGGAAAGCGGGGAGGCTTGCAACTTCAAGTTGCCGAGAGACGTCAAAGCTCGAGATCCCAGCATCACGCATTTCCATCTCACACAACTTTACGTCATCCTCGATCCGCCCAAAGTAAATCAATTCCATGGGCCCGCCCTTCCCTGGGAAGTCAAAGCGAATGTAGAGGATGGTCGGTCAAGCAAATACATCCAGATTTTCCAGGTTAACCAAAACTAGGTATCGAGTAGGTTAATGCTGATGAGTTACATGCAGGGTAAGGCCAGATCCTGCGCCAAACTAGACGACCCGAGTGCGGCATCCCCCCAAGCAGAACAAGAATTCCTCGACACAATTGGCGGCAGATACGTTTCCACACAAGTAAATATACAACTCCTACGTGGGTGGCTTCACCGATGTGAAACCGAGCATGGGGAGGTTTGCATGCCTTCATCGCAACTTTTGGTGGAGCACAAGAGTGATGCTGCCTTTCGGCCGACTTTTGTCATCGACGTGATCCACTCGTGTCTTGTGGATACTCCTTCCCAATGCCGCTATGTTGCTTTAAGCTACGTCTGGGGCACAGCTCCCGTTTTCAAGCATCTTCTAGAGAACACCCGTGATCTCCGAAGGACGGGTTCCTTATACTCATTACCTATTCCCGCCACGATCCGAGATGCCATAACGCTAGTACATGCCATTGGAGAGCACTACTTATGGGTAGACTCGCTCTGTATCATCCAGAACGATCTGAAGATGCAGCAAGTAGAGATTATGCGGATGGGATCTATATACTCGAGAGCTCTGTTTACCATAATCGCAGCTGCCGGGGGTCATGCAAACAGTGGGCTTCCAGGTGTTGAACAGGGATCCCGTGAGCAGGTGCAGAAGGTCTTGAAGCTCGGAGACTGTGAACTCCTGACGCTCATTGATATCCCCAATACGACAAGCGGAATCGATGGCACGATATGGGCGGAACGAGCATGGACATTCCAGGAACGAGTGTTGTCCAACAGAGTATTGGTATTCTCGGAGAGTCAGGCTTACTGGAGCTGTCGTGCGGCATCGCACTCAGAAGAGCAAGCTCTCGAGCAAGTCCGGGACATTGATCGGCGTCACCTGTCATTCCCTCAGAAACACGCTGCTGACAGTCTCACCTGGGCACCTCTCGAGCCACTGGAGTACCGCGAGATCTACCATGACCTACTCTTCAGTTACCGAGATCGTCGCTTGAGCTATGAAACAGATATGCTGAATGCATTTAATGGGGTTTCGGAGATTCTTGGAAGACTTCAAGGCGATACATTCCACTGGGGCCTTCCAGAATCACTTTTTTCATATGCGATGACATGGTATTTCACCGGTCCTTCCTCACGAAACCATGTCGAGGTCCCCGTCTTCAATAACTACGGGAGAAAGGAAATGGTTCCAATCCCTTCCTGGAGTTGGGCAGCCTGGTCAGGATCGGACCCGTCCCGACCTCCTTTTCTCCATTCCGGGGATAGCACTAATGTGCAACCTGTGATTCATTTCGACATGGTGGATGAGAAACGCCAGCTATTGAGGATCAAAGACCAGCCGATGCAGGGCAATTTCATACCCACGTTATGGAAGAACAAACAACCTCACCGTGTTAGATCCCCTAGGCTACATTCCATCTCCCGAGTTGGCCATTTACAGTTCTGGACTAGTCTTGCAAACCTGAGGGTATTCCGATACTGGTACGACAGGGGAACGGGTGTGGTGCATTATAACCTTTTTCCTTCACCCGATTTTGAACCAGATGCGCACTCAACCTATGAAATCGTTCACCAGGACTTCATTGTAGTTGCAGCTGGCGGACCTGGGAAGTTGATCCTTCTCGCTGTTGAGTGGAAAGATGGGATAGCATATCGAGTGGGGATAACGAATGTCAAGGAAGTTGACTGGGCTCAGGTGGAGAACAGAGAGTGGCGGTTAATCATGCTGGGATAATTGAGAAAGTCAATTGAAGCAGAAATACTGAGTCCACCACATCTCATATCCTAAATGTACGGTAATTCAGGCTGGCTCGTCTTTTTGTCGTACATACCAAGTTTGTCTGTTTGGGCATTGCCTAAATGTGTGATGAGATATTTTGAGGCACCTCGAATTGGATGGGGCCGGGCACCACTTATGGCTTCGCATTTGCATCCAGTGGTCAAGCTAAATTACATGGATCGGCCATATCGATTTCTCTATGTACTGTGCAGTGGGAATTGATGCCTTTCGAACGTTGTCAATCATGTTTGATACTCGATATCCATATCGACCCCAGAGGGTACGACGAAACGGAAGATAAACCACCATACAATACGCATCCAGATTATCCCATGTACAATAAATAAGCTATGTACATGGGGTCCCGTGGTCCTCGATTCGTGACAAATGGATGGTTTGAAAGTATCCATGCATCAATGGAATGACGACGCACCTGGCCTGTTGTTCGGAAGAGGTACTTGGGAACACGATCGTCAAAATGCCATTCTGCATCTTGACATTCGTATCCTCGGGCTGACACACTGCGTTAGCATCTAATGTCGAAACAAAGCCGAACCACAAGCTGACCTTGGTCCCAAAGGGAAGCTGCAACATCCGGGAGAATCTCCTGGGACAGCGCTCGCCAATGATGTAGCCCCCCTCTTCCCGAATATCTGTCCCACTCTATAACGATGATGACTGTGGCAGCACCAAAGCGGGCAGGCCAATAAGTGGCAAACCAACATACATACTTGCAAGCGGTGTGGATATCACTCCTAATTGTTTGCAGTAAAGTGGGGCAGGATATTGGAGAAGTGGCGAACAGCACCAGGACCAAGGGGAGCAGAAGCAGTGTGGATAAGTTGAGAGTATGTGAGCCAGGAGGGTTGCGGATGATGTTTCCATACAACACAGTGAATAAGTACTTTTATGATAACTGAGCCAACGAACCTTCGGAGGTGAACATGAGCACTGCCATGTTCTCAAATGTGGAGGGTGGAGGTAGGCAGTGCAACAGACGGAATATAGGGACAGAGAATCAAGAAAGACACCAACACCAAAGCCATCTTGCGACCGTCTAAGAACTTGCCTACACGCTGTCTGGCGCGCCAAATATGGAGCAGTGCCCAAGCACCTACTATATCACCGAATGCCCATATGATAGGTAGTGGTGGAAGAATGGTGGAAAGGACAAAAAGAAGTAATAGAGACTAGAACGAAGGAATCTGCAGACCATTTGGAATAATAGAAACTTTGAACTGGACTCTCACATGACAAACAATGCCTCCGTCGCATGGACCGATAGTAACTATAAACACAGAGGCTCTCATTCACTGTGCAATCAACAATTCATGACACCATCGTCAATTTCAGCTCATATTAGACACGAAAGCACACTAACAGTGGGAATATGGAGCTAGCGGAGAGGTCAACTGATGATCATGTTGAAGTCCGCATATGGAATTAATGCCAACAACGACCTGAACGACACTAGTACTGGCAAGGGTAACGAGGAGCAATGAAACCTGGAGCATGAAGCTTGTGGACCAAATGAAGATCCTGCAAGAATGACATGCACTGGCAGTATCCCGTTCAAGGGTCTGACAGTGACCATCTTGTTTGAAATCCTTTCAAATTTCGGGTCTGGCAGATTAGTCCAAACTGCAATGTGTGCGCGGTCATCGAAAAGTTGGCAAATTAAGAGTACTCAAGACAAAATTGGTAAAGTGTTTGGTTCGCATGAAGAAGTGTATATTCTTTGTCCGTGTTTCGGAGAAAATCTAATTCTCACCATCAAACCATCCTTCCGACAAGGTCGAGAGGCACGAATGGTTTGAATCCTTTGTGATCATTCTATTGTTTCCATGGCATGGCCCGGGAACGAATGTTTGGGCTCTGGAGAAAGGGAGCAGCCATCGCCAGCGAGCGTGATCATCATAGCTACTTTCCAGCTCAGGCAAACAATAGCAAGTTTGTGTCTCGCTACAGTCTAGCACGACCTACAACTTGCACGTTATTGACTGCTGATGGCGAGAGCTTTATTTCATGGGTCGTAGTGTGCTGTGCGTATGTTTGGCCTCCAGATATCCAAGCTAGTCGCAGTGATGACTAGTACAATTGCTTTTGCCTACGTAAGCATGAGGAATCCCAGCTGGGTCACGTTTACCTTTGAAGGTTGCCATCGATCAAGTCATGGAACCATCAGACTCGATTGCGAGACTCTGTGAGGTGTGCTCAGAACTCAACATACAATGCTTCACACATCCCTGCCGCAATCCATCGCCATGTTCCTCACCCCCAATTGAAGGCGCACATGCAACTTTCTTCCCTTTTGGATCCATAGATGAAATCAAGGATCGGCGCTTTGCTTGCGACATCTGCAAACTCATCGCCGAAAGCCTGGACAAACAGCCCTCAGACCTCAAGGGTGAATGTTCTGTGCGTGAAACTGAGGAGCTGTGCAACTTCAGGTTGCCGAGAGGCGTCAAGGCTGGAGATCCCAGCATCACCCATTTCCATCTCACGCAACTTTCTGTCATCTACTTTCCGCCCAAAGAAAATCGATTCCATGGGCCCTCCCTTCCCTGGGAATTCAAAGCGAGACAGAGAGATGACCAGTCGAGCTACTACATTCAAATTTTCCAGGTTAGCCAAAACTAGGTTTCGAGCAGGTTAGTGCTGAACATGCGGATCAAGGTTAAGGCCAGATCCTCCACCGAGGCAGGGGACCTAACTCCGACCTCTGCGCAAGCGGAACGAGAATTCCTCGACACAATCGGTGGCAGATACGTTTCCACACAAGTAAATATACAACTCTTATGTGCATGGCTTCGCCAATGTGAAAGCGAGCATGGGGAAGTTTGCATGCCTTCATTGCGACTTCCGGACCTTCCGGCAGAGCGAAACGGAGAAACAGTGTTTCGACCGACTTTCGTCGTCGACGTGATCCAGTCGTGTCTTGTGGACACTCCTTCCCAATGCCGCTATGTTGCTTTAAGCTACGTCTGGGGCACAGCTCCCGTATTCAAGCACCTTCTAGAGAACACCCGTGATCTCCGAAGGGCGGGTTCCTTGCACCCATTGCCTATTCCCGCCACGATCCGAGACGCCATAACGCTAGTACACGCCATCGGAGAGCGCTACTTATGGGTAGACTCGCTCTGTATCATCCAAAATGACTTGAAGATGCAGCAAGCAGAGATGATGCGGATGGGATCCATTTATTCCGGAGCCCTGTTCA
>JBBPUP010000292.1:0-21133 GCA_038094735.1 Exsudoporus floridanus
CCCGTTTTTTTATCTCGATTGATTGTCTCGGTTAGAACCTCCAAATGCACCACTAAAAAGGTATGTCTGTTGTGCGAAAGGCAGGAATTGTGACGTTGATATGTCCACTCGACAATCAAAGGGATCGCGAGAATTGCACTGTTTTTGTTGCCGATTTACCAGCTGGTACCAGCGAAGAGCAACTCAAGGCGCTTTTCAAAGATGTGTGTATTAAATATAAGGAACGAGGTATACCATGCCAAGCTAACTATGCAGTGCGGAGAAATACGTGACATCAAAATCACTAACATGCCAGAAACGCTTGTTGCAACTGTTGAATTTACTGCACGAGTATGTGATTCTTGCGCATAAGAATCTACGTTCTTATTTTTGCACAGGAAAGCATCCCTGCCGCGCTTACGAAAGACAAGAAACGCATAAAGGGCTCGGAAGTTAGCGTGCACCTCGCATGGCGTTCGACCGTATATGTGACGAACTTTCCCGAGAAAACAGATGATGCTGCCATTCGGGATCTATTTGGACATGTTCGTCTTCCTGGTTTATCCTTGCCTCGCTAATTTTATTGCTAGTATGGTCTCATATTCGATGTCCGATGGCCAAGCAAAAAATTCAAGGCGACACGCCGCTTTTGTTATGTGCAATTTACGTCACCTGTAGGTCTAATAGATGAGTTGAGTTATTCGATTTCTGACACGCTATACAGGCCTCTGCGGAGAAGGCACTTGAGTTACACGGTCGTGAACTCGAGCCTGAACGCACGCTCAGCGTCTATATCTCGAACCCAGAGCGAAAGAAAGAGCGCACAGACGCCGATGCAAACGAGCGAGAGGTGTACGTTGCAGGTCTTAGTAAATTCACCAACAAAGACGACCTCCAGGGGGTCTTTTCGAGGGTGAGTTCTCCGATTCTATTCAGGCTTTGACACTGATTCGAGCGATGTATTTAGTATGGACCTATTAAGGACATTCGTCTTGTAGAAGACAAGAATGGGCAACCAAAGGGCTTTGCATTTGTTGAATTCGAAAATGAGGTGCATCTTTCGTGTTTGGTATCGTTGTACGTAGATCTAATCATATTTAGGCGGATGCGCATGCCGCTCTCTCTGCAAACAACTATGAGCTGAAGAAGCGACGAATAGGAGTGACCCTTACAGATACACGGGTACGGTCAAAAAACCGGTAGGTGTTGTGGCTGAAGGATACGAAGAGGGTTTAATCTTTGTCATCCAACAGGGAAGGATGGGCGGAAAGCGGACTTGGTCAGCGTGCGGAGGCCCGGAACCGCTCTGTGCGTATTCGCAAGCTGCCTTCGGATACGCAGGAAGGGCTTTTGCATCAAGCACTGGAGAAATACGCAACAGTGAGCCGGACCGAGTTTTTTGCCGACATTGGTGAAGCAGTCGTCGAGCTGGCAAACGCTGCAGTACGATTTCTATTAGAGTTGTTCGTACACCGACTAACGAACGCGATTAGGAAGCAGGCAAGCTCCTATTGCGGCCAGAGCCGATCGTTTTCAATGGGATCAAACTGGAGATATCCGAGCAAGCGTTGTCGACTTCGACTCGAGCCCAACCAGCGACGGGATTGTTCGTGCCTCGTACAGCGGCCTCGAGACCGAGAGCGGGTCTGGGACGTGCACGCAAGCCGGGTATTGGTGCCTCGAAGGCTCAGGGTGGCGCTGCCACTGGCACGCAAGAGGTAGCGAAACGCGGAGGGAAAGGACAGGATGATTTCCGAAAGATGTTGGGTTAACAGATCTGGTTGTGATAGATCGATCTAGACCTGGTTAGGACAGAATTGTCATAGCGACGAGTGGACTGCCGATTATGGAAATCACCACCTGCGTCTCGCGGTGGTGCTGCGCACGTGCCCTGCAGTCTTGGTCCGTGCGCGAGTGCTGGGAGGTATATATACCCGCGCTCGACATGATGGATCCTTACCACTCTGGCCTTTTGGCTTAGATCAAGTGTAGTATCTGTTCTTAATAGTTTAACCACTATTATGAGGGCACCGCCCTCATTTTTTGGTTATCAAATTTTTGCCGCCCTTGTGCCCTGTGAGCTCTGCTTGCAACTCCGGGGTCGTGATGACCTTGCTACTGCACTGCCGGCTCGTGTCGTCGGGGGATCACCCTCGCTGTTGTCTTTTCTTTGCGGTCTCTTCACTGGGTGTCATTTGGCACTAGCATGGGATTCCGCAAACAGAATGCAATCGCTTGTTGGATTTGTTTTTGTTCAAAAGTGTTCTTTGATGGAAGGTGGCGCAGTTTGGATGTTTGGCATCTCTGACTCTGGGGCACGGTGGTGATAGGAAAACCCTCTTATCGATCACGCACAATTGCATCTATATGTATCTCCTTCCATCTGATATGAGTCCCATATAAAAGGTGGGCATATGCAGCTCTGATCTTTGTCAAATACTTGAAAAATGGCAAATATACTTCCCCCAGTGCCAAAGCCCGCTTCACGGCTCGCTCGATACCGTGTCTTGTCCCCTCATGCTTCGATCCATGTTTCTCCTTTTCAGCTCGGTGGTATGAGTGTCGGGGATAAATGGGAACAGTTCGGTTTGGGGTCCATGAACAAGGAATCCTCCTTCAAATTGCTCGATGCATTTTACGAGGCCGGCGGAAACTTTATCGATACCGCTAACAACTAGTGAGTGATGCCTAGGATCGCCACCTTGTCCCTCGTGACTGGTTTGTGGTAGCCAAGACCAGAGCTCGGAGAGCTTCATTGGTGAATGGGCCGAGCAGCGTGCCATCAGAGATCAACTCGTCATCGCAACCAAGGTCAGCTCATCTCATCGATCTACACGACAACGCGACTCACTCCATCACAACAGTATACCACGAATTTTGCACGCGGGAATGACAACATCAAACAAAAGGTGTTGTACACCGGGAACAATCTCAAATCGATGCGTATCAGCCTGGAGGCCAGCTTGAAAAACCTCAGGACTTCCTATATCGATATTTTCTACGTCCACTGGTGGGACTGGGAGACGTCCATCGAAGAAATCATGAACGGCCTCCACATCCTCGTGCAGCAAGGAAAAGTGCTCTACCTGGTACGTGGGATCCGAACTGTCCCCGACCTCTCCGAGTTCTCATTCTGTTGCGCAACTCTCTAGGGCGCTTCTGATATCCCCGCCTGGGTCGTGTCCCAAGCAAACCAGTACGCTCGTGATCACGGAAAGACCCCGTTCGTCATTTATCAAGGTCTCTGGAACGTCATGGATCGCACTATCGAGCGAGACATTGTCCCCATGTGCAAGGCACATGGTACGTTCGGACCTAAAGGTGGTACGGTATGACCGCTTACTGTGTGACACAGGCATGGCCCTCGCTCCTTGGAGTGTGCTCGTAGGCGGAAAACTCCGCAGCAATGAGGAAGAAGAACGACGTGCCAAATCAGGTGACGTAGGCCGTGCGATCGGAGGTGCTGAATGGAGGCGAAACGAGCAAGAGAGAACCATGTGCGCAGCGTTAGACAAGGTTGCGAAAGAAGTCGGCGCAAAGCACGTCACTGCGGTAGCGATCGCATACGTGATGCAAAAGGTACCATACGTGTTCCCGATCATCGGCGGTCGCAAGGTGGAGCAGTTGCAGGCCAATCTGGAGGCGCTCGAGATCGTTCTCACCCCCGAGCACATCAAATATCTTGAGAGTATTGTCCCCTTTGAACACGGCTTCCCATTCCAAATAATCGTTGGTTTCTTCCGTAAATCCGTTTGCTCGTCCGTGTTTAAACCTTTTCTTCTACAGGGCGATGGCAGTGAATACAACATCTTGACGCAGAACGCTGGTTACATGGAGAGGCAACCTAGTCTTCGGCCAATTGTGCCTGACAAGTCCTGAGCTCGAGACGGGTTTATCGGGAGGCACCGCAATGAAGCCATTCTGTCATTTGTACCAGTAATACCACCAAGTGTCCCGAGAGTGTGCGATGAAGATAATCCTCCAAGATGGTGTTTTGAACAGTCCAGACATGCTTTGTAACATACCGTTGTCGTGATTGACACCTTGTACATTGATGCTGTTTACGAGGGTCTAACTGTACGTGCCTGACATGCTCGGCCCAGCGTGTCGCAGCCCAGAATCCGCTGCCAAACATCGGGGACACCCTCTTCTTCACACCCTACTTGCATTCCGTTGTCTCTCAGGACATAGTACTCTCGTCCTGGGGTCTGCACGACGGCCACCGCAGTATGCAACGCTTCACCCTTTGAAGTCACGAAATGGACGCTTTCTATGTGGTGGTGACTGCACGGATCAGCGCTGCAAGCGCAAGACGATATGAACGTCGCGTACACTGGAAGGTACATGTTCACTGTATTCACGGACCGTCCCGCGGTTCTTGAACCAAGGGCGTTGTTACATGGCAAACTGGCAAACTCTTGAGCCATTTCGCTCGTAGACATCCATGGCCCGCTTATGCTGGCGAACAATGGTTGGTAAGAAGTCATCCACCGGCAAGCTTGAGATCTACCCATTTGCCACGACGCTAGCTAAAATGTACCTCTCAGCGACGCTTTTCTTGGCAAGACCGTTTGTATCTTGGCTTTCAACGCGGCGTAACCATGCTCTGCTGATTCCTCGATGGTAGTCCTCCATGTTGGACCATTTCACGCATTCCAGGAGCGAGCATGGTCCCGGGTCCAGTGACGCTCGCGATCGCTGAGAAATCCAGGTCGTCCAATCGGCGCGTAGACAATATCCAAGCGTCTTTTCCCCGTTCGACGAGGGGGGTTGGCCAATGACTTCACATGTCGCCTCGAGCACGTAAAAACTACAAGATTCGCCATTACCATCGTCCCGTGCAATGACTTGCCAGACTTCGCCTTTGACAACCTCCCGGACATCTCGAATGACGCATTTCGACCACGTGGACGAATCGTGCCCGTACGCACCGACCGATACAGCGAACCACATCCGGGTTAAAACAAATCTGGTATGCATTCAGATATGTGGGACTCGCGTCTCTGAACTCTATCTTGTGACGAACCGAAGAGCGACGTCGACTTGCTTTTCGTCATCGGGACTTGTCCAAAGGTGCTCGGACAACGGATCATATCCAATCAGGTTGGTGTATTGGCCAAGAAACGACTGCCTGAATGCGCTACGTCGCTCAGAGGCCTCAATCGAACGGAATCGGAGATACGGCCAAAAGTTCGTCATGTTTCTTGGATGCTGTTCGAGTATAGTATCCAATCGACGGCCAGGGTAATTCTTCGATAATATGTGCATCGCGGAGAGGTAAACTGCCACGAATAAGGCGAGGTGGGGTAACAAACATTGGCTCAGAAGAATGTTCCTCACCTGCATACCGGAATGTTCTCGATACAAGCCTACATGATTGTCTGTCTGTCGGGAAAAGTGCGCTTAGTATGATAGCCCACCGGTATACCCACTTCCGTTCAGATGCCTTCGGAGGAAAAGGGATTTGGGAGATAATAGGAAGAGACGTTGCATGGATGTCGAAAACAAGCGCAGAGGCAACTTCTTTTGCTCGTGAAGGTTCGCTATTCGCTTGCTTGGGTTCTACGGGTTTGAGCCTCAAATTTACCACCAACGGCTTGAACAGACCGCGGCCACCAGTGCTCTGACGAGGTACGGCGGCGGCGTGTTTGCTTGTACCAGAAGGCTGCTTGGCGGGTGTCGACGCACTACCATGAGACAAGCCTTTAGGCTGCGCGGGCAGTTCGGGGATTTTGAATACTGAAGAACCGATAGGTAATGTTGGCTGGAGCGTGGAAGTCCTCGGAACTGGTGGTCCGTGACCTGCACTGTCGGTCGTAGACTTGAGGGATGTTCTAATCCGTTTTTGAGGGGCAGAGATGTCTATATGCGCGGGTCTTTTCGTGCCCGAGGTTTTTTGGGTGCTTGTAGTGCTTGCAACGGTACGGGCTTGTGATGGCTTCGGAGCAAGTTTGATGGGCAAGGGATCCTTTGCGGTAGAGGTACCCGTCAGTTCAGTGTTACCAGCAGTCAGCGGCTGAATATGCTGGCGCGTTATATTTCCATCCTGGTGGGCGGTAGAAGGCTCGACATATGTAGAGTGATCTGCAGGTGTGACGGATAGTGCTGCAGTCGTATTCCGACCAGCGTGGTGATCATTTGAAAGCAGGGTCGTGCTAGGAGCGACAGCGACCTCCGCGAGCCTCTGTAAAAGTGCGGCCTTGGCTAGCTTTGAGTAACCAGTAATCCGTCGTTCTTTGCACAAGGCTCTGAGCTGAGGGACGGTAAGTTTGCTGAGGTCCGACGGAACGGGGGGACCAATCGAAGCCATGACGATATGGTTCTGGTCAAGTCGCGTTTGCACAAAACACTGCATTCGAGGTCATCTACATACACTTAACTCTTGTGTTCTCGGACCCAATTTTGAATCGTGAAACAACCTATCAACTCATTGACGTCTAAGCCGTTGTCCCCTAGCTTCCTACTAGCACTTGGCTTTCGTCGCCTGCGTCCTTCACTCGGGACTGCCTTCCACAATGGATCATGCACATGTCGTGCAATAATCCAGTCGGGCGCCAAGGGGGCTCGTTGTTTCTCCTAGACAGTGTATGTAGTACTAGCCAAGCAGAGCGTGAATGGAATGTCACCTTCTCAGCAGCTACCCGTACTTGTTGTTCCCTCAGCTCTTGAGCTAGCGAAGGGAGGATACGGATGACGCGACGCTCCACCGGCGGGCCGTACAAATCATCTGGATCGTCGTCGATCGCGCCTGCGGCGTCTTGGGATTGGTTTAGTGTTCCATCCGCTGGCCTGACATCCCGTTCACGTTCATTGGTGGAACTCCCAGGACGCACGTGCGGCGGAGCCTCCGAAACAGATGTGGGAAGTCGCGTAGTGCTCTGCAAAGCACTCAGGAGACACAGCGACTCCAGACTGTGAATACCACACACCGAATCCTGCGCGACACGAACTTCTACTGTCGAGGCGACGCTGGCCGTAGACGTGGATGTGCTGATGGCTGGACTGAAACTCGAGATTCGAGTCGAGCTCATCCCCTGCTCATGCGAATCTGACGACACTGTCGGTTCGCGGCTGGACATCGCGCTCGGTGTTCCCGAGGTGGCTTTCTTGCTGCACCGTCTACACGCCCAAGTACTGAGGTCGTTGGCCGTGTCCTTTGCATTCGTGGCGCGTATGAGTTGAAGGAGTTCGGTGTCCTCGACGGGTGGCATATGGCATCCTGTGCGGGGTATCGATGAGACAATCTGTGGTGTGATGGTGACATACTGTGGTGCCAGGTTTTGCTACATCCTCGACAGGTCAACAGAAACGCCTGTGGACCGTTGCTCGTCTGCTTGCAGCGTTGACAGGACAATGGTGACATGTTGATGTGATCGGGTTAGGGTTAGAACTTAGCAAGCGCGACTCTCATCAAAGACGTTCTAGTACTTACACCATGGCAGACTCAGATGACCGTATCGAAGTGGCAAGCGCGTTCGTGCTACAATCTCCACCCGGAGAGATCAACGATGTCCTCAACGGTTCGTGTTTGCATACACTTTTCAACTTGCTGCGGGTGCTGACACTCTGATGGCACATAGATGTGCGCGTCATAGTCAATGACGACGACATCCTGGAATACGGCCTCCTTCCTGCTCTCCGGGACTACAATCTTGCACAGTTCATCCTGGTAGATGTACCAGATGCGAACCACCAGGTACACTGTCATTTACATCCTTTAATCGAGCCCTTGCGCACCATCGTCCTTTCTCAGACCATCGTCAGTGACGTCGCGCGGATACAGGATGGTGACGAAGAGGAAGAGACAGCGCGGTTCTTGGATCCACGTTCCAAGATCTCTTTCAAGTTCGATCATCTGAGACTGGCAAGTATACTCGATTCGCACTGCGAGCGTGTCCGATACTCAGCCACAAGATGATCTCGTTAGGAAGCATCTGATCCTCGCATAGAGGAGCTCGATCCAGCGGCCGAACCAGTCCGGTAAGCTCCCTGCGATGCCGTACCAAGACTGTTCTAAGAACGAGTCCAGCGCTGCCCTCGAGTCTGCTGCGCTCTCATACCTTGCTGCGCACTACATCGATGGTGTAGCTACCGTCTTTGCGCCCCAACCACCCAGTCACTTTACAGTCCAAATCGTTGCCAACAAGTACAACCCGACCAACTACTGGTTCGTGATCGTCCTCGACGAGTCGCCTCCCGTCGGCTGATCGTAGAGTCAGGTCAGGCAGGTGGCGTTCTCAATACCAGATCGACTTTGCGGAATCAAAGATGATCCAGGGCAAAATCCTCGTCAATGTCCACTATTATGAACAAGGCAATGTAGGAACCATTTCGATCATCCTGTGAATAGCCCGCCAAAGCTAATTTATGCATAGGTCCAGCTGGAAACGTCGCACGACCTCACGATGCCGATACCACCTGCAATTGCCAATGCATCCCCGAACGCGGCGGCAAACAAGATATTCGCACTAATCGAGGCGGAAGAGACGCGGTTACAGACGTCACTGAGCGACTCGTACCACGAGATGAGCGAAAAGGCATTCAAAGGTCTCAGACGTGCACTTCCACTCACCCGACAGAAGATTGACTGGGATAAAGTAAGTTTGTTCCGTACTTGACGGTGATTCGTTACCCAATGCGTTCAAGGTGACGGGATACAAGCTCGGCGCGGAGCTCACGGCAAGCAAAGGCGCCTTCGCTACTGCATCGTGAAACCCGGGATGGTGTGCTTTGATTTAATCTGTTTAGTTTACCAAGGTGCAACAGACTGAGTTAATGAGGACTTATTAGATGTATTCCGATCTTAGACTGAGTTCTCTAACTCGTTGAGGTAGGAACGATGGGATCAACTTGACAGCATGAGATAGGATTACAATCACAAGACAAGAAACCAGCAATAATGTATGTTAATCTTCGACGTCCTCGTCAGATCATAGTTTCGCCTTGAATTGCTCCTCTGTGACGCCTTTGCCCATCGCCGCGATCGACGAGATCCCACCTGTCACGGTCTTGATCAGACTGTCGGCATAATCACCACCACTCCACTGCATCAGGGTGAGCGAGAACCGTTAACCGAGGCAGATTGTAGCGAGCGTACCCTCTGATGCGTCAATACGTCGCAACTAAGCTCTCGTTCCTTGCGCTGCACGATCTCGACGTAGGCTTTCATGCCCTCCTTTGCAAACGCACCTGCGAACAGATCGCTGATGTATGCGTTCGAGTGCAGACCACCGAGCTTGCATCAGATCAGATCAGCACATCGTCCGCTGCCCAACGCTTCCATAAGCCTACCGTGATGAACTGCCAGCAGAAACCGAGCTTGCCCAGCTCCCAAATAAAGTCTTTCATGTCTTTGGTGTCGAGACCAGCGGCCTCCCAATTGAAGGAAGGACTAAGATTGTACGCGAGCCAATGACCGGGACGCACGGCATGCACACCATGCGCAAATTCCTGTGCCTGAGCAAGGATAGGCTTTCCAGTTTCCATCCACAGGGCGTCGGCGTAGGGCGCATATTCGATGGAGCGCATGATAGCACACGTGGTGCCACCTTGGTACCGGTAGTACCCTTCGCGGGTTCTAGGCGTATCCCAGTTCCAGTAAGGAACGGTCCTCAACTGGAACTCCTTTTGGGCGATGGCGACTGCTTGGGGATACGACACGTGCGACACCCGGTCTAGGAATTGCTGTACGATGTGTCGCGGAGTGCCCTGCGAGACGAGGGCATTCGCCAATGTCTCCGAAAAGAGTTGGAGATTCGCAGCAGTGACCCAAGCATCCTCGACGGTCTGTAAATCATCCCCCGATCTGCCCGCCGCCTCTGCGTCCAGCATGACGGTGGCGAGCGGCGGCAGCGACGGATTCGTCGAGCCGAGGATGAACGGATGGTCTCGATCGTCAATGTTGGACGAGATCAACGTGGCTGCTTCCGAGTCCGTGCGTGAGATGATGACATTCTCGACGCCCATGATGTCAAACTGGAGTCGGATCGCGACGAGGCGGTTGATGTGCTCCGCGACGGGCACGAGCACCTTTCCGGCCATGTGCCCACACTTTTTGGTCCCGGGTGCTTGGTCTTCGATGTGGATCCCCGCTGCACCCTTCTCGACGAACATTTTGGCGAGTTTCATCACGGCAGTGAGACCACCGTGGCCGGTATCGGCGTCGGCGATCAGGGGACGGAGGTAGTCGATATATGGGGTTGCCGCGAGCTGGGAATCGGACATGCGAGAGCGCGCTTCGCGCTGTTTGCGATCGTGGAACAGCTGGGCCATGAAGAGATGCTCAACCTTGTTCGGTACGGTGTTAGAAGGGTAATCTTATCAACGCAAATACAGTCAGAACACACGGATCGTGTTTCCGAGGCTCGACTCACCGGCAAGGTCGGGACCTGGTTCGTTCGAACTGGACGCCGTCGAGGACGACTGCCACCCGGAGATGTAGACGGTCTCGAGGTATTTCGCCATCTGGGTGACTTGCACTGGGTCGAGCCTGTGCGACATGAGCAAAGATGACACCACCGTATGGCATTGCAGGGCACACACTCACGCGCCATATGTGTGAGACGGCGTGCCGTTCTTTGCGTGTTTGGACAAGAGCGCAAAGAGTTTCTTTCCTTGAATGTCAGAGGGATACTGGATCGGGATTGATCCTCTCTTCGAAACGACTTGGGCAGCGGTGTAGGGTCGCTTCACGCGGGCAAAGCGAGGACTCTGGTCGGGAGGGAATGCGCGTGATTACCTGGTATGGGGTGAGGAAATAGGGGTCATACCTTGAACCATTGTTCGACCTGGGCTACTTCAGCCAGGAAAACGGCACGTTCGTGGCTGGTCATGGCAGGGGGAACAGTGCAGAATCGGGAGTGGGCTAAGCTGACAGAGTCATATTAATCACGCCCAACGGCGGATCAAGAGGGGCTGTCTCGCATGTGATTCCAGCAGTAACCATCTCGTACCACTCGCACTGGAAGAGAATAACATGCGTACCATGTCAAATATATTCGTGACTATGCATTATCTCCCTCATGCGAGTGGGTACATCTCGTTACCAGCTACCAGGCCAGGCCAAACCTTAAAATATGCTGCCCCGTGTGGCCTTTCGTTTATACCCAACAAAGGAAGCGCGTCAGATCTATAGTACTCGGGTCGCGTCTGATCGATTCAAAGAGATTATCTGCGATCACCATCATAAATCAGACCAGCTAGCCCGTAGCGCACCACGAACGCTAATACGCTCCCGGTAACCTATCCATTCATCAACACGCCAAGCCGATCACATCGGTTCAAAGCACACTCACTTGGGTAGCTATCAGCACCTGTACTAGCCGCTTCTCGGTCATCGGTCCGAAGCGCACAAGGAAAAAATTCAGGATGGTTAGGTTGGTGGCGTCGAGGATCCGCCCGTTTTCCGGATGGAAGGTAAGATCCGTTAGACCCAACGTCGAAAAGATCCGGAGAACGAGGGTGCCCAACTTGGATGGCGGTTCCGTGATCCCAGCTTTCGAGGGATGTAACAGATTGGTGTCGTGATCAAATCTATCAATCAGGGAATGGGTACGGTGTTTGCCAGACGGATCGTTAGAACGAACCTCGGGATGCGATGTCTAGGGCACCGAACTAATCCAAATAGTTGTGGACATGACAAGATAAAATTGAATATTTGGGGTAGGAAGAATAAGAGCAGAGTCTTTGAAAAGTGACCCTGAATCCCAACGACCGAAAAGGCCATTCCAGTGACATAACAAAGGGTATCGCCAGGGAAGGCGCGAGCAGGATACCTATGCACAAGTGGATTCGTCATCAAACACAGGGACGATCAAGGGTTCATGCCACATACCAATTGTGGTACATGAATCCTAGACAAACGCCCAGCAAAGGGAGCATAAAGTATAGGCTGAATAGATGCCTGCCCACCAACTCGCCACTGCCATAGGACATCCCGGCGTGCCATGCACCTCCCACCTCCACCTCGGCTTGACTCCCTAGGAGGTGAAGGGGTATCTTGAAATCTACGGGCCATGGAAGATACAACAGGTCATTCAGGATGACTGATATGGTGATGATAACTGCTTGGCTGACTTCAGAACCATTGATGCCGGCAAGAATGTTGATGCTATTCGTGGTGAATGTCGAGAGGAGTGACATGTACAAGTAATAAAGTGGGCCTAGAACAGCGTCAGCAATGTGGTGCACCATTATAGTCCGCACGAACCCAGATTTACCAACACGCCGAGAAAGCGCCTGAAGGGAATGGGCACAACCACGTGTGTGTTGCCTCCTTCAGCATAGTACACCATGAGCAGAGGGATGGCAGCGATGATGGGTATTGGCAGTTTGTGTCTCCATCGAATATCAAAGACGTCATCCAGGAATCCAAGCATAGTGGCCATTAACAACGACAACAAGGAGGAGAGGTATACCGACAGCTACACTCGCAATTGTAAACCATCCTCCAAATTGAAACGCGACATCTCACCTCATGATGCAGAGAAGCGACGCCTTGAAGGCCTTCGAGTGTCTTTCGGCTCTGCGGAAGGCTTCCGACAGTGTCGGAGAAGGGAAACGGAATAAAGAGAATCAACAAAAGGATGTATATGGAGGCGCAGACGAGTCCCTGGCTCTCTGGTCTGTGCATGCCCAGTCAAGCACAAGCCTGGGTCGCACACGGAATGCTTACATCGGGTCTTGGTAAACTTTCAAGAGATCCTTTCCTTTGAGGTTCGCCTGGATGAATCTCGGGCCAAGGGCAGGTACCAAATAAAGTGCGGCAAGAAATGCGAAAAGAGAGAACCCCACGGAGGCGAACAAGACGGGGAGGGGTGGTGGAGGGTCGATGAGAGGTCGGACGACGAACCACCCTGCGACGGGGACGAGGGAGACAAACAATAAATTGGGCAGCGGTCTCGCGGGTGGTTTTGGTGCCATAGTCAAAGTGCGCGCGTGTCACCAATATGGCCAGCTTGCCATTTACGGCCACTACCACCCTGGCAGACCACCGCTGGGTCTTGAACCCACATCAATGCTATCTCAAGACCGTCGAGGGCAAGGGCCGCGGTGTCTTTGGTGCGGTGGACTTGTGGTCTGTGTTTTCACGATCTGACCATCGCCGTTTGCAGCTGCTCGAGCCATTCCACCGCAGACAGTGATCGAAACCAGCCCTGTCCTGCTCTTCAGCAAACAAGAGTATGATGACCACGGGAAACACACTCTGCTTGATCACTACACCTTCAACTGGAAAGATGGACGAATGGCACTTGCATTGGGTCTCGGTTCGTCTCACCTTCTGCTTGATCTGCCCAAGCTGATCATCATCGCAAACAAAAGGTTCGTTGTTCAACCATGCGGAGAACCCGAACGTGTCATTTTCTGTGGATCCCATACGGGAATGTATCGTGTACACCTCTGTGCGCGCGATTCAGCCGGACGAGGAACTCTGTATATTCTACGGCCATCGACTTTGGTTCAATCCCGTCGACGGCCCGTTTTGTAGAAACTTGGATTTGGACGCAAGTACCGATCCTTGGGGTAGCCTGGCGGACATCCAGGGTCACCCCGACGATGACAATGTCTCCGGCTCAGCATCTTTGGATAGATCCAAGAATCTGGACAACATCGTGCATGAAGACGACCTTCCGTTCACCTGGAGGAAACTCGCCCTCGAAAAGGAGGAAGAACAAATCAGCGACATCGAACTCGGTAACCACCATCCTGCATCCACCATCGATCCCTACTGATCCATCGCCACAGCCCAAGCATGGGTCGTTGACATTCCTGACCAAATACACATCGGTACGATGCTGAAGTGTGTCAAACCGCATACCCTGTTTCTTGTCCCTGATGCACCCCCTCAGATGGCTAAAGCAGTCCGGACTCGACAAGGACGCGCTCTCGCATCTCAAGCGCGTCCGGAGACAGGGATCCCTCTCCACGCTCCTCCTCGACACCTCGCCAGAGCCCCCAGCACTCCCTCCTGAACCCCCCTTGACGCCACCATACCAACTCCCCGTCCCGTGCCACCCCGCACTGACGCCCACCTCCCTCTCGCTCAAAAATACTTTCTGGCCCACCGTCTTTGCCCCCAAACGCAAATGGGAACCCGAACCATGGACGCGGGCCAAAGTCAGCTGGGCCTCCGACGCTGTCCGTCGTCTCAAAAAGGCGTACGCCAAGATCGCCCAAAGCGGAGAGGTCGGTTGAGCCCACACATATACGTGAGCAACATCACTCTGAACTTCTTCCTCCCCCAGCTTCCTGTCGTCGCACACGTCCCGATACCCTATCAAGACGACAGACAGCTCTCACGTCCGTTTTTCGCGTATGATACGCGAACGTCCACCAAACACCCCCTCCGCCACGCCGCACTTGCCGTCATTCGCCAAGTGGCGGATTATCGCGCAAGACAACAGCGACAACGACCACAGCTAGCGACACAGGACGAAGTGGCCAAGAATGGCGCACAGTACCTCTTGACGGGGTTGACCCTTTTCATCACACACGAACCCTGTCTCATGTGTACCATGGCACTGCTTCATTCCCGTGTCAAGGAAGTCTTCTATTTCATCCCCATGCCAAAGACAGGCGGCTGTGGTGGTATAGCATGTATTCCCTCCCTCAAGGGCGTCAACCACAGGTTTAGCATCGCCATCTGGAAAGAGGATCTCAGTGACTGGCTAGACCCGCTGGACACCGAGACCGATGTTTGAAAAAGCAAGTCATGTTCCATGCGCAGATCCAACTCTATATACACGTCCCAGTCATTCGGCACGAGAGCAAATATATCAAGAAAAACAACTATTTCAGCACCCCGTCGCCTCCCCGTGTTCGCTCACACGAACGAAACACCTGAGAACATATCCCACGCTGTTCCCAGCTTAGAGATGAGAAACGCCCAGTGGTTGCATCCTCGGTGGCTGCCACATTTTATCATGGATGAGCCCCAGTAGGTCGTCATCTGGGAGAGTGCGGAGATAACGGTTCGTATCCAATTCCTACCAGGGTGCACAGAGATATCGTCAGTCAGGCACAAATCCTGTCCGCGTCTCCACTACACCCTCACTCACCTCTTTTTGCGCTTGTCGGACGACCGCCAACGCAATTCTGGCGCTAAGATCCCGAATACGAACCAGGTGTGGATATATGAGTCCCTCTGCGCGCTCCTCGGGGTTCAAAGACGAGGCGAGGGCGACAGCGCCTTGCTCGACCATGCCATCCGAGATGTGACGCGTTTTGGAGAGGATCGAGCCGAGGCCGATGCCGGGAAAGATATACATGTTGTTCCCTTGACCAGCTTCGTGTTTCACTCCATCGCGCATCACAGGCTGGTAAGGGCTACCTGATGCATAAATGACCCTGCCGTTGGTCCTGGAAAGGAGGAGGGTGAACGAGATGCCTAAATCGGCCGCGTGTGATTGCTCACCACGTGATGGCATCTTTATAGTCGAGTTCGCTGAGGTGAACCGGGTTGGAGAGGGGGAAGATGATGGGCCGCGCGTTGAGAGCGGACATGGCCTTGACGACGTCCTCGGTGAACGCGTTCTGAAGCACGTGAGCTCATGACTTAGGCGGCGCATAGAACGATGCCCACCTTCAACGTGCTCAGACCAAGCAGCGCGGTGGGCTTGATGTGGTTGATAATGTCCACCAGGCTCGTGAGCTGTGGGCCGTTATAGTCCGTGCGAGCAAAGACTAGCCGACCCATACTCAATGTCTTCTATCCATGTTGAGATCAATAGAAACCGCCTACATTTTTTGTGTTCCTGGAGGCCCTTGCGGTCCGCTGTGATCAGTCCCTTGGAGTCCACGGTCTGGCACGATCACACTTGAGCATGGATCGACGTTTAGTCACTCGAGGTTGATCGCGCTCACGTAAATTCGAGACTTCGCCTCTTCAGGACGCATACCCAAGGTAGTGAAAAACGAGAGTAACTGCTTTCCAACACCAATACCTGCAGAACCCGCACCAAAGAACAGTATCCTGTGATCTGACAACGGTCTACCCGAGGCAGCAGAAGAGAGACGTGCAGCATTGATGAAGCCGGACAAGATGACAGATCCTGTACCCTGAATCTGTTTACAGAGATCACCGTTGTGGCGTAAGGAGAGAAAATAGGAGAGATTGGAAGCCTACATCGTCATTGAACACGCGATATTGATAACGGTACCTGTTGAGGTACCTAAATGCATTGTCCGTCGAGAAATCTTCAAACTGAATGAGCAAGTTCGGAAACACGTCACTCATCGCTTGCATAAATTCGTCCATGAATTCGTCCATCTGGATCAGGGTCAGAATGATAACGTTGCGTGTCTCACCCGGGCCTCCTACCTCTTGAACTGATGGTCTGGGACGACGAACGCCAATGTAAAGCGGATCATCGAGGTAACGCTGAGTATTGGTTCCGAGATCAAGACAGATCGGGACCTGAGCTATCGAGTTGAACATGGGACTATCATAGTTGTGAACGATCTCCGACGTACGGTCGAAGTGGGCTTGATGCCCGCGCCGGCAATGTAGAGATCCCTGTACCAAAGAGGGTAATCGAGTTAGGTACGCCGAGCGAAATCGCAAACACGTACAGCTTTCCGATGCTGATGGGCAAGCCGTTTGCACCGAGATCGCCGAGACCGAGGATCCGGGAGCCTGGAATGGGTGAATGAGAGGAGCGTCTAAGTCCGGGAACTACTTCCGACGGTCTCACCATCCGTGACGACGGCGATGCGACTGTCGTCGACGTTAGGCCAGGAGGCGAGCACCTCTCGGATATGACCCTTGTCTTCGATCGAGACGTACAGACCCTCTGGTCTGCGCCAGATGTGTGAGTAATTTACGCACGCTTCGCCGACCTTTCCGTTGCGGGGAAGGACATACTGAGGAATGCCACGCGACCGGAAATGAATGACAGCTCACCGTGGGTGTGTACAGGATGGGAATCGTTTCCTAAAGATAGGGGTCGGCGAGGCCGGTAAAAGTTGGAGGTAGCGTCAGTGAGCGCGCACCGACATGTGTCCGAGCAGGATGTCATAGAATAAATTGGAATCGCGACCCTTGAGGGCGTTGAGGTATATGTACTTCTCGAGCGAGCTCGACTTTGAGCGCAGCTGTTCCAGACAGCGCTGACGATGATCTGTGTTGGCAAAGTGAGGGGGAAATCTTGCGGCAGACATGGGGTGAAAGGTGCGGGCGTGAGGGACGGTTTTGCAGGTGGAACGGACGGCAAGGCGCAGTGCCATATGAGAGGAGGAAAGCAAAGGAACGCAAAGGAAAGAGCCGGCAAAGAAAAGTCGGAGGGCATGGAGGAGGATACGGCGGCCGAAACGGTCCAGGAATGAACCGCAACACTCGTCACTTATTCGTCCACTCGCTCATTTGCCTCCGATACAAATCTCATTTTGGACACAACGGCCCTCCGATGTTCGCCCCCCAACATTTTCATTTCAGCCCGGTAATTCTATCAACACGACAACGTGACATCCAACCGCCGAAAACACTCTGTTGAACAGCATGACCAGCCTGCAGCCGGACCATCATCAGCATGCACAACGCGACCCGTGGAGCGATGGGAATGACCTACGGGTCTACCAGAACTGACGGCGTTTCTCCCTGATGGCCCTAAACGTCGCCTTTCTCTCTCCCCACCCCGCCTTGACCGCATCCACCTTGGCCTCCTGCTTCCTCGCAAACGCCCTTCGGAGGGACCGCGGGAGGGCAGCGACCTGAGAGACGAAGCTGGGGGTGCAGTTGAACATTTTGGCAAGCTTGATGCAGCTGTAAATATCCGGATTCGACCGTCTAAGCGTCCGTAGTTTCTCAATGTCCGCTTGCGACAGTCGCTCCAGCTCCGGTCTGTACTCTGACGGGCGAAGGAGGGGCGGAAGTGGGTCACCTGTGGACACAGCCGGCCGTAGGAGCGGTGACGCAGGGTCGAGCGTCGTCGAGTAGGGGGACGGTGCCGACGGAGGCGGTCGGTGGATAAACGTCAGCTTGTTGCCGTCCAGAGGGGTGACGACGGCACTGGGGTCGCTGCGCAATGGATCCGGGAAACGTGCGGGGGGCTTTTCTGGTCGACGAGTTGCATACGTCCTGCATAGACGCGGGGCAAACCGGGGCTTGAGCATGTTGGTATTGAAAAAAGAAAGACACGCGTGAGCAGCGCCACAAATTGACTTGGCCACCGCCTCGCATTGCTTTGCTCGAACGCTTCCTCGTCACAGAAGAGAACAGCTCCAATTGACCAGCTCCTATCGACATCAGCTCATAATCCCGCAGCATTTTTGCCTGTCCGTGGCGCCCCATTTGCGATCGGTCATATTCATTTCCACCGTGCACACGTCGATCCTTTACCAACTGGCATGAGATTACGAGAAATGGCTGGGTGACAGACGTGTATTCGGTGGATGCCAATCTTTGCTATATACGAAGCGCGCCAGACCCCGTAATGAACGCAAGATGCGGTCTGAATCTATCATACACCCCCTATAAGTACAGATAACAAAGATTCAAGACACAGCCAGCCGAATGGGTAAGGAAAAAGGTAAGAAAGAAAGAAGAGAAGAAAAAGAATGCGAATCTTCCTAGGCCGAATCACAAATAATGGATGTGCGCGAAATACGAAAGCAGGCGACGCAAGAAACAAGTCATAAATCAATCAGGGATACATGGTCCGTGAGTCTCTTGGGAAAATGCTATTCTCGAGGGAAAGGTGTTGCGAGTGAACGTGTATATGGCAAGCTCAAACTGTCCCGAAAGTTGTCATCAAACAATGATCTATAAAAGACCTATAAAAGAGCGCTTGGCGTGTCAACAAACTCATGGTTTGTCACCGCCTCTCGAGGACGCTTGTCCTTCGACGGAGGGATTGCTGTTCCCATACGATCCGGCATAGTACAACCGGGTAGCGGGCCGCGAGTCCGTTGCTCGGGCGGTGGAGGTTCGTTCTGGAATAGCTTGCGGCCTCACAGGCGGCGTACCTTTCGCAGAACCCTGAGAGCCTGATACAACTCGGTTGTGACCACCGAGGGTAAATGAACTGTGCATCGCTTGCGGAGGCTCTGGACGCACAGTCGTGGTAGAGACAGAAAGCCGACGTGTGACCTCCACCGGGGGTGACGAAGACGGTTGGTGCTCCTGCTCTCCTCCCGAAGAGGTCACTTTGATGATCGCATCGGGTCTGCGCTGCTCAGGGGCGGGAAAACGGTACGACGGCGGAGTGTCTGGGCAAGGAGGAATCCCGTTCTGATGAAACTTGCCACTTTGTGGGTATCCATGCCCAGGGCCATCCTGTCCCTTGGAAGATGCCTCTGCGCGGACAGCGAGAAGTGCTTCTTCAAGCGATTCCATACGCTGGCGCAGCATCGTGATCTCCTCCCGCATGACTCGAGTGCGCTTCTCGACCAAATCCTCCACTGCCTCGTCCATCTTCTCCTGTTGCTGCTTCAACGACACCATCAGCGAATTTGACTTTTGTAGCTGGTCCGACAGCCAGTTCTTTAGCTGCTTCGAGTGGCTGAGGGCATCGTAAAAGACCTCAAAGGGAGCCAGGAAGGCTGACTTGTCGCCCGTGTAGCCGGGGTGCTGAAGCGCATGAGGGGTGGGTGGTACTAACGTGTTGGCTATTGGAACGGAGGGATTCGGGGGGGAGTGTATCGCCCGTGCAGTCGAGCTAATCGAAGGCGCGGGCGTGCCCTGAAGACTGAACCGGGTGGGCGTCGGAGGGACGTTACCGGCGACTCTTCGGGTGGACTGGGTATTGTTAAGGACCAATGGGAGGCGGGGAATTGCCATTGGGAAACGGCCAGGATCTGCCACGGGTGGGGCGCTCTGGATGACGGGTGCGAGCGGATCGGATGGGCCTGCACCACGGGGGCTGATTAAAATATCAGCGGGCTTCTTTTTTCGACCACCTGACTGGGCGGCGCGACGACGTGCAAAGCTGATCGGTGGAGGAGGTAAGGAATGCGCTACGGGAAGCTGTTGTTTGGACGCGGGCTCGGCTGAATTCTGAGCTAACGTGAGAGCGGATGGTTGCTGATTTGAGAGTATTGTCGGTGGAGGAGTAAGAGGCCGGGCAGAAGATGTAGTCGCCTGGCTGCCAGATGCCACCGCGTTTCCAGCGCAACGGTTCGCGACGGATACCGTGCTGGGACTGATGCGCCCAACGCGAGACAGTTTTGAGGTCGTCAACTGATCACCAGGTGGCGACCTACTGAGAAGACTCCCAGAAACCATGGGACTCGGGCCTGTGGATGATATGACAGTAGATATGCTCCCGCGGCGCTGTTCAACAAGGGCCATTTGTGGCTGTTTGATGAGTATGGGCCGGGGTTGATCACGAGGGACGGTGTCGTCTGTGACGGGGACGACGGGGGATATGGGAATAGGCGTTGGTTGTTCAGCAGAGGCTCTGATAGTGTTCGAACCGTGGGGTGGGCCGCTGACGGTCACACGGCGTTTTTTCGACGAGGGCTGCACGCCAGGGGTGGCAGAGGAGTCTCGGGAGGGCTGGGGCGGAGACTGAGACTGTGGGGGACGCTGGGAGTCGTCTCTGTCCTCCTCTTTGATTCGGACGGCCAGAGGTGATTGGCGGGTGCTATCAGCGTTGTGGCTGGCGAGGAACGCGTTTGGCACGAAAATAGGCACGCAGGAGCGTAAGGGGGACTTACGCATCGACAGGCGCACGGTCGGGGCGCGCTGAGAGGGGGGGGTCTTCGCGGGAGCGCTTCTTTGTGGTTGTGGAGTTGCTGCGTGGCGGGGAGTGGGGATGACGAGACTGGATCGGTGGGAGGGCGTTGCTGATGGGTGCAATCTCGCTGAGGGAAGAGTTACTGAATGCTTGTGCAAAGGAGGGGAGGGACTGTGGAATAGACATGGCGAGGAGAAAGAAAAGATTGGCTCGCCAGATTTGTGTTTGCGTCGAGGAAAAAAAAAAAAAAGAAGAACGGAACCGAAAATCGGACGAGCTGGGGGACAGAAAGTAACGAATGGAAATGTGCCTCTCGTAAGTAATATTCGTCGCGGTCGCTGATCCGGACAATCAGCAGGGCATTGGCAAGTGGGCACTGCGAGAACAACGTCCAGCCTCTCCACAGCCGTCTCAGCGCTTCGAGTTTTCCCAGTTGCATTGGCGACCCCCTGATCAGTTATCCAATCTAACCGGATTCAACC
>JBBPUP010000294.1:0-29333 GCA_038094735.1 Exsudoporus floridanus
AGCACGTGATTGATCACATGACTGTCACGTGTTAGGTTAAATAGGAGTCGAATTTAACATTACCCCCCTTCTATGGGTCGACTTCCAGGTGACTGAAGGTGGGAACTGACTCTGTCAAATTCTCATATGGTTTAAATAAAGTGTCAAAAGAAGCTTGCACCATTTGCAGCTTCCGTGGTGCATTCGCGTTCAACGCGTAAAAGTCCTTTATTGTCTCTTTTGCCGAAGTGAGGTTGGTTTCTGGCTCCCATGTACGTTCTTCGTCACTGTATCCTTTCCAGTGAACGAGGAATTCCATACGCCATCCTTTGAAGCGCAAATCTATGATCCGTTCCACTTCCCATTCCTCTTGCCCTTCGTCTATAACCTGTATGGGACCCAGCTTATAAACCGGCTGTCCTGGGAGACGTTCCTTATAAGGTTTAACCCAGGATACATTAACTACCGGATGAATCTTCATTGATCGCGGCAGTCAGAGTTCCACAGCATTGTTGCCTTTCATAGTTATTACTTTAAAGGGGCCCAGCCACCTTTCTGTCAGCTTTTTAGACTGACGTGTTGTTCGAAGGTTCAGATTCTCAGTGCTAAGCCACACGAGGTCTCCTTCTTTATAAATAGGACTCGTAGAACGTTTCTTCTCATTCTGAGTCACCATCTGGTCGCTTGCCTTTTTCAGATTGTCTTTCACCTGATCGAGGGTCATTGCGAAGTCTTTCGCGAATAAATTAGCCGCTGGGGCCTTAACCTCCTGAGGTTCTATTCCCATATGGGGTTCATACGAACACGTGACCTGGAAAGGGCTTTTTCTGGTAGCTGAGTGCGCTTGGTTATTATAGTGAAATTGCACCAGCACAAGCCAATCCACCCAAGACTTCTGTTTCTCTGCGGTGAACAGCCTTAAATACTGTTGTAGATCTCGGTTTACACGTTCCGTTTGTCCATCGGTTTGTGGATGGAATGCCGTCGACATGCATAGCTCGATGTTCAACATCTTGCTAAGATCTTTCATGACCTGGGACGCGAATTGCGGTCCTTGGTCAGAGATAAGACTACATGGAAGCCTGTGCACTTTCCACACGTTGTCTCTATATAGTTTAGCCGTTTGAAGTGCCGTTACACTCTTTACAGTGGGAATAAATACTGCCTCTTTGGAAAACCTGTTGACTACCACGAGGATTGAGTCATATCCATCACTCGCTGGTAAGTTGGTGATGAAATCCATGGAGATATCCTGCCACGGTCCTTCTGGGACAGGATTGGGGTGAATCTTTCCGGCCGGCAGAACATTGGTAGGTTTCATTCGTGCACAACGCTTACATCGTGCACAATATTCTTTAATTTGTGATCGAACTCCTTCCCAGTAATAATACCGAGTCAGAAGCTCAATCGTTTTGTCGGGTCCACAGTGTCCTGCCACTGTGGAGTCGTGATAGAGGGTGATGACTGATTGCCGAAGGTCATCCTTTTCGGGGACATAGATCTTGTTATTAACGACAATGAAATCGCCGTTCATCGTGAACCCTGCAAGAGTTCCTTCCTTGAGTTTGCTTTGGGCGCTTTTGATTCATTCCAAAGTCTTTTCTTCTTCACCTTTTATTTCAATCCTTTCTTCGACTGATTGAATACATTCTTTGGGGATCATGGTTATTCCTTGATTGTCGGTTTCTATTCCGATCATGTGATCCTCGCATCTGGAGAGTGCATCTGCTTTTCCAATTTGGGCTCCAGGTTTCCTTATAAGAACATAGTCGAATCGAGACAGGTATTGCACCCATCTTGCTTGTCGTCGATTGAGGTTCTGAGATTTCATAAAGTATTGGAGATTGGCGTGATCGCTCCATACTTCGAATTGTGGTGCTCCTTCTAGATGATGTCTCCACTGCTCTAGCACCAAGATGATTGCAAGCATTTCCTTATCGGCAATCATATAGTTTCGTTGCTCGGGAGACATACTATGCGATGAGAAAGCTACAGGGTGCCATTTCCCTTCTTTCTCTATCGAGAGAACTGCTCCGGTTGCAAAGTCTGATGCATCGCATTCTAAGCAGTACTGTGCATTGTCCGCTGGATAGGCGAGCACCGGTGCAGTGGTAAAACTCGCTTTTAATTGATTGAATGCTGATTGTTCCTTTTGCATCCAGGTCCAAGCCTTGTCCCTTTTGGTCAAATCATTGAGAGGTCTAGATTTGATCGAGAAGTCCTTTACGAATCTTCGATAGAAGTTGGCTAGTCCTAAAAAGGATCTAACCCCTTTGACGTTTGTGGGTGTTGGCCATTCGAGTACAGCCTTCACTTTGTCTTTTTCCATCTTGATTCCTTCGGTGAACACTATCATCCCGAGGAATTCTACCTCTTTGACCTTAAACATACACTTTTCCGGCTTGATGAAAAGGTTGTTCTCTTCTAACCGTCGTAACACTTCTAGTACGATTCGGTCATGTTCTGCTTCATCGTTGGTTTTGGTAAAGACCATTATGTCATTGATGTACACAATGACACAGATTTGCATGTCCGCGAAGATGTCATTCATCATCTGTTGGAACATAGCAGGCGAATTGCATTGTCCGAAGTACATCACCAGGGGCTCGAATGCTCCTCAATGACATACAAAGGCTCCTTTCCATTCATCGCCTTCTTTGACTCGTACGTTGTTATATCCCCAACGTAGGTCCATCTTCGTAAACAACTTTGATCCTTTTAGCTGATCGATTAACTGACTAATGAGTGGTAGCGGATAGTTGTTTTTAATGGTCCACTCATTAAGATACTGGTAATCTTGTACCATTCGTTTCTTCCCATCCTTCTTGGGAATAAAGAAAACTGGTGAGGTTTGGGGAGACTTTGAAGGCCTTATATAGCCTTTTGCTAGTTGATCGTCAATAAAGGCGTCAACTTCCTTTTGCTCTTCCACCGACATGGGGTAAAGCTTTCCTTTCCTAGGTATAAACCCAGGTTTGAGATCTATGGCGTGATCCCAAGGTTTTCTTTCGGGCATACGCTCCAAGGCCTTCTTGGAAAAGACTTCCAAGTACTTATGGTAAACCTTAGGCACCATCTCTTCGACCATAAGGTCCTTCTTAGGCGTCTTCAATGCCTTAATTGTTCGATACGTGTACGGCATATCGTTGATTTCCTTTTCTTCCAGTGTCCATACAAACACCAGGGAGTCCCGAAGGAAGTAGCACGTCCTTGGGCATCTTGTAAGTTTGACTGTTCCTTTCTGCCAGTCGATTTCTGGGTTATGCTTGGCTAGCCATGTGTATTCCAGGATCACCAAGTTTTTGCCTAGGTCGGTAACTTCGGCTTCTACCTTTTCTCGATGTCCTTGATAATCGATGATTAGCTCTGCGGTGTGTGTGATGCTTCCTGCTGAGTTCCTTGTACCATCAACGTTAAAGACAGGGATTGGCCGTTCCAATTTCTTTGTAGGGATTTGTTTCCTTTTAACCCATTCTTTGTCTACAAAGATGCCGTTTGCGCCGCTGTCTAGTAGCGCCCTTGTGGAGTTCATCTTCTGCTTGTGTGTGGCTGGTGCTATTTCCACATCAAGACAGATCTCCCTTTTGAGATTCACGGATCTGATGAGAATCCGGTCTGGAGTTTCTACTGTAATAGATACACTATTTTTTTTGTTCTTTATTTTTGACCGAATTAAGCCTGCAATCCCATGCAGCAAGTTTACTTTCGTAAGTCCCGGTCTCGGTTGAAGATATACTAATACATGATTCTGTGTCTGAAAGTGTCCTATCCTGGGAGTCGAAGAACTCTTGTTCTTCTTCTCCATAAACATCTAAATATTCGTATTTGTTACTGGGGTGCCGGAGCTTCGCTTCCGGAATCTCTTCCCCTTGTGGATAATTGTCTGTAGTACGTATTTTAGGGTCCTTTGCCTTTGTCACACCCAGATCGTGACTCAGGCTCTTCCTTTTCCCTTTTCTGTAACTGCTAGATCGGTGAAGTAGGCCTTCATCATCTCAAAGTCCATTCTGTTTAGGGCCCTTAATCTGGTGTCTCCTTTTGACGCATCAGATGCCACATCTGCATTCGATTGGTCCGTATCCCCAGAGCTAGTCTGGCGGACGCAGCTTCTGCGGCTGCAGTCCTTGCGATGCCCTCCCCCAAGGAACTTGCACTGTTCGCAGCACTTCTTGGGTTTTGGGCAGTCTTTGGCGAGATGAGGTCCTTTACAGTTGAAACACTATCCTCTGCTCACCGCATCGACATCCATGGCGTCGGGGTCCCTACTTTGGCCTTGGTTTTGCGCGTTCGTTGTCCAGACGCGCCCCTGGTTGCGGAGATCGAAGCTCTCCATTGTGTTTCCAACCCTTTTTATTTCGTCCACGTAATTGTAGATGTCCTTCTTCCTTTTTCCATCCAAGAAGATCTTTCTCATTATTTCCTTCTTGGTATTCTGTTCCAGGAATAGAACGCCTATTTGTTGGCCACATTTGGCCTTTTCGTACCATGCCAGCCATTGGGTGAGGTAAGCCTCGACCTGCTGGTTAGGTCCTTGGCGGTATTTTGATAACCGCTCCGTGAACGTGTCAGCCTCGTTGCCGGGCTGGAAACGATTTTTTATTTGTGTGGCCATTTCATCTGGCCTGGGCCATGCATGGTCTGATCCGTTTAAGTACTTTTGGATCTGGAAAGAGGCCCATTCCCCAGCTCCGTTCTTGTCTTTTCCATCTTTACTGCCTATGCGGGACCAGATCGCTAGACAGTAGTCCTTGTTAGATGGGAATGCTTCACGGTTCATCTCAAAGTAGACCCCCATCTTGGTCCACCAATGAGCAAATGAGTCATAAGACCCGTCAAAGTGCCCTGGGTCTGGCACTGCTTCCACCTTTTTGTTTATTTTTACCTCGGGCCACACGGTGGATGTGGCGGCGCCGAGCCTTGTCTCCATGTCGTTCAGCTGGAGAGTTAGCTGCTCTATCATCGCCAGCAGCTGGCGGGTGGTTGCATTGTCTCCTAACATTGTTGGAGACGATGGAGGGGAGGCAAGAGGGTATTCAGAGGGATTCTCTAGGTCGGAGTCGTCGAGGTGGGGCAGCATGTCTCGTGGGTTCCACACTTTGTTCGATGACTTGATTGGGTGCTGCTTCTAATGCAGGCTCACCTGGAACTCTAAAGAATGCTCGGGCTGGTTCCCGAGGGTTTCGTGTGTAAGGGAGGGGGTGTGAGAGGACTTCTGCTACCTCTTTGTAGAGGTCGTCATAAAGGATATATGAATTGTCGAGTTCTTCAACCTTTACCTCGGTTCTATCGAGGGGTGTTGGTGTGTTGTCGTTTGGGTCGCGTTCGACCGAAGGGATTTCGAGCTCGTCTACTGGCTCAAGCTTTACATAGGTAGTGGGGAACATCCTAGTCAAAACTTTGCTTGTTTTACACCCAACACTGCAGCCGTTGCTGAGGTTGTAACTCAAGCATATGAATATCAGGTCAATAACCCCCCCGACTATTCCAAGCACTATGTACGTATCGTAAAAGGAAAGTGGCCTCACGTGGACCAGGGACGTATCCCATTCGAAGAAGAAGGAGTTTGGGGCGGTT
Organism: Exsudoporus floridanus; assembly: GCA_038094735.1. Lineage (NCBI taxonomy): Eukaryota > Fungi > Basidiomycota > Agaricomycetes > Boletales > Boletaceae > Exsudoporus > Exsudoporus floridanus. Next base: position 5,554 of record JBBPUP010000294.1, read on the forward strand.
TTTAAATGCATTCGACCCGCTCGAGGGTACCCCTGTGCTGCCCTAGATAGCTAAGCACCTTCTCTGCCGCTAGTGGCAGGGACTATGTAAAAAGGAGGAGAATGAAGATGTATAGTAGGTCCGCTTGAGCCTGCGGTCTGGCTATATCCCTTTAGCGCTAGGGGCCGCGCGTCGATGATGAAGAAGTGGAGGTTTAGTGGAAGTGTGGTAGGAGGTGGTAGTCTAGTTCTAATATTGCCGACCTTAAGGACTAGCCCTAGGACACAACACTAAACCTAGCTTTCGAATAGAGACTAGAGCAATCTTTCTGAAGGGAAACCCAACAAGAACTAGACTGGAGTTCTTGGGGCGTTGCATGTTCAATATATATACTACTACATGTATTTGCATATGTTTGTGAATGGTCTGTGCATAGGGCATAGGGTATGTCGTCATAGGTGCGTCATCATGATGTCATAGATAAGTAAGCAAGTCTAGACTAGTTCTAGATCGTGGTAATTAAGTAGCCTGTACCTGGATCCTTCTAGAATCATGGAGATTAAATACACATTGTGGAACGTTCTAGACTGTTCCCACGGTCACGTGATGAAAGCATGATAAGGTCATGTGACCTCGAAAGCATGTGATTGATCACATGACTGTCACGTGTTAGGTTAAATAGGAGTCGAATTTAACAATAAGGATAGTCAGGAAATTTACAAAAGCATGAATGTTGGGCGATGTGGGTTGGAATGTCAAGGTAAGGATATTGTTTTTGAAACTGGGCTTGGATAAGGGCAGCATGAATGCAAGCAATGGTAAGGAAGAGAGTAGCAAGGTCAGTGTTCATCCATTGCGAGATACTCACAGAGAGACTGTCGAACAAGGAGAAACTGTGACCTCAGAGGTTATGGCATCATTTATAAGCCAAAAGAATTCGGGTGGAGTGGCAGAGGTTGGATTCAGGTTCCCAGGTATTTTCAGTGGCAGAATCTCCTTTCCAGGATGTAAGGTACAAGCAGTGGCTTTTGGGACCCTTGTGTGAAAGAATGGCTTCAACTTTGTATTCTTCTTTGTTATCTATGATGTCAGGTGGCAGTTCAGAGAAGGACAGTCCATATGCTTTGGTGGAGCAATAAGAAGCTAGAAGGAAGGTGTGAAAAACATCATGTATTTTCCAGGTACACAAAAGTTTTAATTGGTAGGTGAGGAGAGATAGGATGTGGATGATTTTGAAGAGACCCAGTCACTTGGGAGATAATTTCTGAGAAGGGAGATGAAGACAGAGATTGGTGGTTTCTAACCACACTTTATCACCTACTTTCCACAGAGTGAAGTGATGAGAAGATTGTTGGGCCATGAGGCATCATGCAGAATTGTGTGTAGCGAGAGCTTCCTTTTGAGCTTCTTTGAGGGAGGAAAGATGGTCTTCAAGTGTAGGGAGGAAGGTTTTTCCAAGGGGTGGATAGGTGTGTGGTTCAAAGCCATAGAGGAGAGAGAATAGTGATTTCTTAGTGGAGCTATATGGAGCAGAATTATGGTGGAATTCAGTGGAAGATAAGAATTGCGCCCAGGAGTTGGGGTTGTTGGTACAAAAGATGTGGAGATAAGTCTCAAGTTCTTGATTGGTGCATTTAGTCTGACTGTCGGTTTGAGGGTGATAAGTGGTGGAGAGTCATATGTCATATTTGAGTAGATGAGCAAGCTCTCTAGTGAAGGCAGAGGCAAATTGAGGGCCATGGTCAGAGATGAGGGTATCATGTAGGCCAAAATGTTTGAAGACGTTGTTGAAGAATAGTTGTGTGATTTCAGCAGCATCAATGGTTTTTGTGCAAGGAATGAGGATTATCCCCTTTATAAGCCCATGGTCGACCACGATCAAGATAGAGTCAAAGCCAGAGGAAGGAGAAAGGTCAGTGATGAGGTTAACAGAGAGCTGGCAGAAGGGAAGAGAGGCAGAGGAGGGGATAGGAGCCAGAGGAGGGGAAGTTGGATGGGTATTGACCTTGTTTTGCTGGTAGATAGTGCAGCCATCAACAAAGTGTTTGATGAAGGAGGAGAGGCCAGGCCACCAATAATCATGTTCAAGGATAGCCTTTGTATGGAAGACACCCATATGACCAGAGAGGGGGAAAAAGTGGATGGCATGGAGGAGGAAGGAGTGATGAGAGGGAGGAATGAACATTCAACCCTTGAAGTAAAGATGATCATTGTCAAAGGTCCAATTGGAGAGGGAAGAGCAGGAGAAGAGAGGAGAACCCTCCTTGAGAGTGGAGAGAACATGAAGAACAAAGGGGTCAGAGGAGGTAGATTCTGTGATAGCAGAGGACAGTTCAAGATCAAGGGCATTGATGACAATGGGGTTGGGAATGATGGAGGCATTGGCATTGTCAAGGGAGGTGTCAGGGAAATCCTTTCGAGAGAGAGCGTCTGCAGGGTCCATTTGTGATCTTGGGGTAACAACCCATTCAATGGAGAAGTCCTGTAAGAAGAGAGCCCAGTGAGCTTGGCAATGAGAGAGTTTGCAAGGATCTTTGATATAGGAAAGATTTTTGTGGTCAGTGATGATGGAAATGGAGAAGGAGGTGCCTTGGAGGTAATGTTTCTATTGAGAGAGGGCAAGGATAACAGCAAGGAGTTCACAATCATCAATGTTATAGTTGTGTTCAGTGAGGAAGAAGGTCTTTGAGAAGTATGCACAGGGATGGAGATCTCTGTTGGTGTCCTTTTGCATAAGGACTGCACCAGCAGCAAGAAGGAAGGTGTCCATCATGATGAAAAAGGGGCAAGAGATATCAGGGATGGAAAGGATGGGGGTAGAGGAGAAGATCTCATAGAGATGATCAAAGGCATATTGTTGAAGGATGCCCCAAATCCATGGTTGATCTTTCTTGGTAAGGAAGGTGAGAGGGGTAACAATGTTGGAGTAATTGGGAATGAATTTGCAGTAAAAGTTTGCAAAGCTGAGGAAGGAATGGACACCTTTGACAGAGGTAGGGGGTTTCCAGGTGTTGATAGTGGTGAGTTTAATGGAGTCCATACTAACTTGCCTATTGCCAATGATGAGACCAAGATATTCCATGAAAGAGGTGTCAAAGGTGCATTTAGAGAGTTTGACCAAAAGACCATGTTCGTGAAGGCATTGAAGGACATGATGGATGCATTCATGGTGAAGTTCAAGGGTTCCAGTCATATGGAGGCCAAGATTGTCCATATAAATCTTAAGCCAGTGTTCCACAATCATGTCAGTGAAGATATAGTTCATGAATGCCTGGAATGTGCTAGGAGCATTGCAGAAACCAAAGAACATGATGGTGGATTTGAAAAGTCCAAGGGGGGTGATGAATGCAGCCTTCCATTAGTCTTCCTCTTTGATGCAAATGTTGTTGTATCCCCAGTGTATGTTGAACTTGGTGAAATAGGTGGAATCTTTCATGTTGTTGACCAAGTCCGAGATAAGAGGAAGTGGGTAAGCATTATGAACAGTGTGAGCATTGAGGTAGCAGTAGTCCTGACAGGGGCAAAGACTGCTGTCCTTCTTTGGAACAAAGAAGAATGGTGAGGCTTGAGGAGATTTAGATGGGACAATGCAACCAGTGGCAAGATGTTCCTTGACAAATGCTTCACAAGCTTTGCATTCCTTGGGGTTAAGGGGATAAACCTTGGTGATCTTTGGGATGAAGTCTTCCATGAGTTCAATAGTGTGGTCGAAAGGACAATGGGGAGGGAGTTGGCTGTGAGTAGATTCGGAGAAGACATTTGTGAAATCAGAACAGAAAGCAGGAATAGAGGTTTCCTTGGGTTTTTTGGCGATGGCAAGTTTCATGAAAATAGTAACCTTGTTGATGTTTTCTTCCTGGGGAGGATACTCATGTAGAAACCTCTTGACCTGAGGAGAGAAATTGATAGAGAAGTTGATCCAGTCAATGATAGGATTCCACTTCTTAAGCCAGGGCATATCAAGGATAATCTGTGGGTGGGAAAGACAAATGACCATGAATGTAACCATGTTGGAGAAGGAACCAGAGTTGAATGTGATAGAGGAGATCCAATGGATGGTTTCTTTGGTATTAGGAGTTCCATATACATTGAATATGACAACAGGGGAAAGGAGAGGAATAAGTTTGAAGATTCCTCTTGGAAGGAAACGAGGGTCAATGAAGTTTCCGGTGGCTCCAGAGTCAATAAGAGTGAGGGTGTTGATGATTTGTTTCTGACCATGTAGCAAAATGGGGATGTGCATAGTTCTATTCACTTGGAAGGCTACAAGTACATGGTTCAATGATAGGGAAGGAGACATCAAGGTGGCTTCCCTTCTTAAAAATCCTATGCTCTCTGGACTCCAATGGGGTAAGTGGATATTTCCACAAGTTCTTCAGGTTCCTCATAGCACATCTTCAACATGAAGAAAATTTCATCATTGCTTTTTTTGGCAATTTTCAAGGAATTGACATATTCATCAAGCTTGGTCTGTTGTATTTTCTTGGGAGGGGGAGAGGAAGGAGAGGACATCTCTGCATTATGGATGTTCTGAGTGGGGCTAGTGCATTAGGGGTTAGAGGGGAAGGCCTTGCAATTGTTGGTATTATGGCCTGTGTGGCAACAGTAAAGACGGAGGCCTTCTCCGAAGCATCAAATGTGTTCAGTGGGGGTGAGTTTGGTGACAGTGAGGGCGTCTACATCCATGGCATTGGGATCTTTCTGAGAACAAGGGGTGGTGAAGGTTGAGGCTTGAGAGTGGCCTCCTCTGAGGGCTTGGATATGTTGCTTTTGAGTGTGGAAAGTTTTTGCATGATCAATCCAGTCCTTGATAGTTGTGGGGATGGAGGTCATAGAGAGGATCATGATGGTGATGTATTGGTCCAATCCAAGGAATTGGTTAATAAGGGTTATGTCATTGGTGATTCCTGCTTTGGAAATGAGATTCTGGAAGTTGGTGATTGTTATGTCAACCCGTGATGTAGCAAGTGACACAGGATCACGTCAGCTGGTTCCAACCAGCACCAAGGTACCTCAACTGTTATGCTCACCCACTAGGTGTGGGACTCTTGGATAACAGGTGGAATGGTTCTCGAAACCTCACCTACTAGGCATAGAACTCTTGGTTACGCTTTGCGACACTGAGCTGGGGATGCTCCAAGTGAAAGGTGGTATCCACCTGGCTGGTGTGGCCTGGGCCTCATATCCCTCCCTAAGGTGATGCAGTTTCTTAGGCCCATTATAGGATATGGCAACACTGAGGTCAGTCACCCTAGGTAATTGGCAGTCTTCCTAGATTTACGGCTGAGCCCCTGAAACACTAGAAGTTGCTAGCACTGGCTAGCATGGGGGTAACACGGATTGGACGATCTGTATGACGCGAAGATCACAATCGAGCAGAACCAAGATGAAGTGATTGAATAGCATAGATCAAGGTTAGAGTTATATGAACTGATCTAGCTATTTATATAGGGAGGATCTAGATAAGGGCAGGCTTCTCTAGATCATATCGGAAAGCTACTATGTATAGCAACTATTGCCTATAAGAGAAGGCAACTGAAGAGGTAAGTCCGAATGAGGATAAATGAAAGAGGCCGACCATCGGACTGTATCCGTTGATCAGCAGGGGCATAGGTTGGAGCGATGATCGGAAAGGAGGCAATGATGAAAGGTATTTCATTATCGTGGGAGAAGCCATGGATTAGAAATGGGGTTGATCCATCAGAAGGGGATCTGCCAAGTGGAAGGTTGGGCCCCTCCTACGAACTGGTCCCACAGTTCGTCAGAGATTCCCTCATTATTGACGAGTAGGTCCCACAGTGGTGGGGAGTCGGGGGCATCTAGAAAGGAAAACAATAGGTTGGGTGCCAGCCCAATGTCACCATCTGTAACAGTGATGTATTGTTGGAATATGTTGTCAGGAGTTCCATCAGGGCATTTGGTGGATTTCTGAATGAGTTTAGATAACTCAAGGCAGGCAGTGGCTTTGGTGTCAAAGGGATAGAATGTGGTTTCAAAGTTCTTGGTGAACTTGTCAAAGGTTTTGTCTATGATGGAGATGGAAGTGTCTGCGAGTTTATCATACCATATCTTGGTGAAGTTAGCTTCTCACCCTTTGCTCATCTTATTTAAAGTGGTGGTCACCTTGCCTTTGTCAGAGGAGTAGAGGGTGGAGTTGAGGGCAAAGTAGGCCTTCATGGCCTTGATTCATTAAGATGTGTCAGTGGATTTTCCAGAGAAGTTGGCAGGAAGAGCCACTTTGAGTTTGGTTCTGGTGGACATGGCTGGTGCTGATGGTGCAGTGGGTGGTGCAATGGGTGGTGTGGTCTTGGGTCTGGGGGTACAAGGCTTGGTGACTGGGAGTATGATGGGTCGAGGATTTGAGGTGCTAGGGGGTTCACTGGGAGTGCTAATGGTTTCACTGGGAAGACTGGGGGTTGGATCTTGAGGTGGGAAGTCTATTTCAATGTCAGATGGTTTGTTACCTCTGAAGGCAGAGAAGAATCCTTTGTGTGTGCTCATGATGACTGTGATGGGGTCCTATACCTAAAGAGGTGGGACCAGGGTAACTCTTGATCTTTTGTTATGCATAGCATACAAGGAGATCTTGATACTAAGCAATCTATGTAGGCAATACTCATGAAGAGACTGATGTCTATGCAGTGTTGTGTTCTTGAGAACTAAGGATGTCGAGACGAGGCTCAACCTAAGGGCTAAGGGCTGAGGATGTTGAGACGAGGCTCAACCTAAAGGCTAAGGGCTGAGGACTAAGGCAAGACTTGATAAGACACTAGTATTGCATAGATCAAGAGTGAGGTTATAGATACATGGAAAACATATTTATAGGAAGGGGAATGGTGCACAGACCAACATGACAAGAAAGGAAAGTTACTATACAAGGTAAAGAAGTTAATAGAATGTTAAGGAATATATATGATGTCAATAATAAGGAGGAATGATGACATTATAAGTCTAGAGTGGTTGGAGATGAATAGAATGTGGACCAATGAGAAGAAGAAAGTGAACTGTAGTTGTAATGGTAATTTGCCATGTATGATGAGTGGTAAAGGAAAAGAATAGGAGAATGCATGGATAAAGTAAGAAAATAGAAGAACACATGGATGAAGTAAGAAAATTGTAATAGAAGAGGGCAGAGGAGAAGCAGAGGGAGGCAGAGAGGATGTGGAGGGCCTTGGAGGAGAAGGTCAAACAAAGGGTGAGTGGTATTACCCCTAATACTTCATTGCTAATAAAAACAAGCAGAGCAGGTGTGGAGGGATCAGAGTGCCAGCATGCCTCTGATCTGGAGAAGCCTTTCAAAGTGCAAGTGGTGTGTCCAGAGAGGTGAGGAGTGCAAGCTGGGGCCCAGGAAGTCCATGTTCTGTGCCCACTGCATTCAGGTGAAGGCAAGGTGCCTGTGTCCTGAAGTGAAAAGGATATTGATGCAGTGGAGGAAGAGGTCAGAGATGGAGTCACCCAAGGACAAGGGGAAAAAGAAGGCCTGGATGGACTTTGAGAGTTTGGAGGCTGGTTTGAGTTGGTTGGGAGGCTGGAGCTCTGAGGGGGAAATCCTCTTGGAGATCCTGGTCATCTTGAAGGACTTGGCCTTCAGGACAATGTGCCTCAACATTGTGCAGGACAAGCAGAACTGGCTGCTTAAGCAGCTGGTCAAGCTCCAGGGTGCAGAGGTGTACCAGACACACCTGAAGGACCTGGAAAACAATTGGGACAACAAGTGGAGGTTGGACCTGTACTAGAAGGCAGACATGGAGGTGGCAGAATTGAGGAAGGAGAAAGTGGTGGCAGAGGAAAGTGTAGAGGGCTCTGGAAAGGGTTCAGAGCACAGATCAGAGCAAGAGAAAGACAGGCCAGAGGATATGCTGGAGAAATTGGAGGTTGGAGAAAAGGGGTTGGAGGGTGAAGAGAAAAGGTCAGAGGAAAAAGAGATGGAGGTAAAAAGTCAGACATACAGTAGACAGAGAAGTGTAGGTAGCAATGTAAATTGTAATATAGAAACTTTTCTTTGAATATTACAAAATGGAGTGAAAACTAAGGGAAGGAATGGAGTTCAGATTTATTTGGGTATCAGAGGTGAAAGTCTTGGATGAGCTCAGAGGCATGGTCTAACTTGGTCACTAGCAACCATGAGGTTTCTTCATCTGTTCCTTCATAGTCAGACCACCAGATAAGATACAGGACCTTGCAATTCTTTCGCTGTTGATCAATCTTGGAGTCAAGGATCTTATATTTTGGTTCTTTGTCTACTTCAATCGGAGGTGGCAGAGGTTGCTCTCAGTTGGGAATTGTGTTGGGCACTGAGGGTTCCAACTGGAAGACATGGAATACCAGGTGGACAGAGTTCAGGAAATCAGGAAGACAGAGTGTAAACGAACTATTGCCAGCTTGCACAATAATGCTATATGGTCCTTGTTACGTCAACCGTGACATAGCAAGTGACACTGGATCACATCAGCTGGTTCCTACCAGCACCAAGGTACATTGGCTGTTATGCTCACCCACTAGGCATGGGACTCTTGGATAACAGGTGGAATGTTCTTGGAACCTCACCTACTAGGTGTAGGACTCTTGGTTACGCTGAGCTGGGGATGCTCCAAGCGAAAGGCGGAATCCACCCGGCTGGTGTGGCCTGGGCCTCATATTCCTCCCTAAGGTGATGCGGTTCCTTAGGCCTGTTATGGGATATGGCAACACTGAGGTCAGTCGCCCTAGATAATTGGCAGTCTTCCTAGGTTTACGGCTGAACCCCTGAAATACTAGAAGTTGCTAGCACTGGCTAGCATAGGGGTAACATGGATTGGATAATCTGTATGCCACGAAGATTGCAATCGAGCGGAACCAAGATGAAACGATAGGATAGTGTAGATCAAGGTTAGAGTTACATGAACCGATCTAGCTACTTATATAGGGGAGATCTAGATAAGAGCAGGCTTCTTTAGATCATATCGGGAAGTTACTATGTATGGCAACTATTGCCTATAAGAGAAGGCAACTGAAGAGGTAAGTCCGAATGAGGATAAATGAAAGAGGCTGACCATCAGACTGTATCTGTTGATCGGCAGGAGCATAGGTTGGAGTGATGATCGGATAGAAGGCAATGATGAAAGGTATTTCATTATCGCAGGAGAAGCTGTGGATTGGAAATGGGGTTGATCTGTCAGAAGGGAGTCTGCCAAGTGGAGGGTCGAGCCCCTCCTATGAACTGGTCCCACAGCTCATTGGAGATTCCCTCATTATTGACGAGTAGATCTCACAGTGGTGGGAAGTCAGGGGTGTCTAGAAAGGAAAATGATAGGTTGGGTGCTGGCCTGATGTCACCATCTGTAATAGTCCTAGATTCTTCTTGGAGGGTTTCTTGAAGAGTCAGGTGGATTGGAAGTATTTGGCTTTTATGAAAACCTGGTCTCTGACTTTGAAGTCTGGGGCCAGAGTTCATTTAGCATCTGCCAGACTTTGATAGCACTCCTGGGCATGAGTCATCTCTTCTTAGAGGAATTGGTGGAGGGAGTTGAGGTCAATGGAGTAGTCTCTAGCTTGAGTAGAAGTGAGATCTTGTTCTGGGTGTACAGTAAGGTTGGGGTGGTAACCCTTATTGGCAAAGAACGATGAAATCCCAGTGGTTGCACTTAGAGCATTATTGTATGCAAACTCCACAAGGGGTAGGAGTTCAGACCAATTGTTTTGTTGGTAGTTGTAGTAAATGTGGAGGTACTGCTTGAGGGTTTGATTCATTCACTCTGTTTGGCCATCACCCTCTGGGTGATATCTGGAGGTGAAGTGTAAACAGATGTTGAGTGCCTTTCCAAGAGAGTGGAAGAAGTGGGAGACAAACTTGGAACCTCTATTGGAGGTGATGTGGGAGGAGACTCTGTGCTTAGAAAAGACATGGAGGAGGAATAATCTTGCAAGCTCCAGAGAGGTAATTGTGTTGTGAGTTGGAATGGAGATACACTGTTTGGATAGTTGATCTACAACCACAAGTATAGCAGTGAACCCAGAGGATGGAGGGAGTTGCTCAATGAAGTCCATGGAGATGGAGTTTCATGGCTTCTCCAGAATGAGGAGTTGCTTGAGTAGGCCATAGGGTTTATGTCTGGGGGCCTTGACACAGGCACAAGTGGTATAGGACAATACATAGTCTTTGATGAAAGTCCAGACTCCTGGCCAAGTGTATTCCCATCTTAGAAGGTCTAGAGTGTGATTCTGCCCAAAATTCCTGGAGAGTGGGTGGTCATGCTTGTACCAGAGGACTCAGAGTCAGTGGTCATTGAAATCAGGAATGTAAATCCTGTTATCTAGGCAGAGGAATCCCCCTGTATCTATAGACCATTGTGACCCTATAAGGTTAGAGGACATGTGGGCCATCGCAATTGGATCGAAAGGAAGAGAAGAAAGGATGTTGTTATGAAGGGTCTCAAGGTCAAGTAGGACCATAGCTCAGAGCACCGGAGCTGCAAGTCCAGTGGCTCGAAGAGATGATGCAAGCTGTTCCTGGGTAAAAATAGGCCAGAGATTGTGCAGATTGGTGTGAGCATAGTCCTTATCCCCCTCCTTTGGATAGACATTCCAATATCTAGTGAGGGCATCGGGCTTTGCTCCCAATTTACCAGGATGGAAGCAGATGACCATGTGAAATTGGAAAAGGAACTCTGACCAGCAGGCTTGCCAGCAAGTCAGGAGTTTGGATGTAGCAAAGTATTCAAGATTCTTGTAGTCTGTGATGACATTGATGGAAGCACTGGACCCTTCAAGGTAATGCCACCAAGTCTGGAAGCATTTGTGAATGGTGAGCAACTCCTTATCATGGATGTCATAATTGAGTTCCAGGGAAGAAAGTGTGCATGAATAAAAGGTGACTGGTTATACCTCCTGGTCTGGACAATGGATGGAGAGGATGTCTGCAACTGCATAGTCAGAGGTGTCAGTTTCGACAATCATTGGAGCATCCAGAATCCAGTGGATCAGAATAGGAGTGGAGATAAAGGCCTCCTTGAGGCTATGGAAGGCAGAATGACAGGAGTCATTGAAGTTCCATGGAATGCCCTTGCAGGTGAGGCAGGTCAAAGGAACAATGATGGTAGAATAGTTGTCAATAAAACAACAATAGAAGTTTGTGAATCCTAAAAAGGATTGAACATCCTTTATTCTTCAAGGCTCAGGCCAGTTTTGGATAGCCTGGACTTTGTCATGGGACATGGTAAGTCCAGATGGTGACAAGATATATCTGAGATACTCTGTCGAGTCAGTGGACCATTTACATTTCTTGAATTTGGCAAAAAGTCCATGCTTGCAGAGTCTTTGAAGGACTTCTCAGATATGGTTGCGATGAGAGGCCTTATCAGTGGAGAAGACAAGGATGTTGTCCAGATAGACAATTATATAAACATCTAACATATCAGTGAAGATGGTGTTGATAAACCATTGGAAGGCTGTGGGTACATTGGTGAGTCTGAACAGCATAACAAGCCATTTGTATGAGCCATAGCAAGTCTGGAAAGAGGTCTTCCATTCATCGCCTTCTGTGATCCAGACTAGATGATAGACATGTCGGAGGTCAATCTTAGTATATATTTTAGCACAGCTCAAAGTGTCAAGGAGGTCCAAGATGCAGGGAAGGAGGTAATGGTCTTTTTTGATGATTTTATTCAGTCCTCAGAAGTCAACACACAGGTGGAGTGACCCATCCTTTTTGTAAACAAAGAGAACCAGAGCTGCATGAGCAGAGGAGGATGGATAGATGAATCCCATAGTGAGGTGCTCATTGAGGAAGTCTTGGAGAGCATGGAGTTTGGATGGAGAAAGGGAATAGGTGGTGCCAAGTGGGGGTGATGCTTCTTCCTCCAAATTGATCTTTAGGTCATGCTCCTGGTGCAGAGGGAGTTCAGAAGCCTTGCTTTTACTGAAAATGTCTGCAAAGTCATGGTATTCCAGAGGGACACTAGAGAGATTGGTGGGTTCAGAGATGGAAGTGAAGTGGAGATCACTTCCCCAAGGGCAGAGTTGCAAACAGAATTGAATGGAGCCATCAAGGCAACAAGCCAATGCAAAAGCAGCAGCATTGACCATTGTGATGGGGGAAGGCCTCAGTTCAGAGAAGCTCAATGAGTTGGAATTAGGAGGGTCAGCTGGAGATGTCATAACCAGCAGCCTTGGAGGGGAGCTCAGAGTTGTTGGCATGCCCCATTCAGGTGAGTGGAGCGATATACTGTCCGAAATCCAGTCAATCAATGGATTGTAGCAAGTGGGCCAGTTATGTCCCAAGACAAGGAAACAGGATCCATCCAATGGAGTGACATCACCAGTTTCGAAATAGATGGAAAGATCAATAGCTTGGATTATCATGGAGTTGGAAGTGCTATTGAAAAGTCAGAGTTGGAGTGGAGGGACAGGATGGGCAGGAAGATTATGTTTATTAACAAAGGAGTTGTCAATGAAACAATTGGAGGATCCAGAGTCTACCAGCATGGAAAAGGAAGGGGTGTCATAAGATACTAGAGAAATGATAGGTATAAGGGACTTCAGATCCAAAAGAGCAGATGCATTGAGGTGGATCTCCTTAGATGCACAGATGGTGTCAATGCAACTTCCAATCTGTGTGGAGCACTGGAGGTTGTGGACTATTTTTTTGCCTCCTTAGCGGAAACCTCCAGTTTGGTTTCCAGAGTTGTCTTGACAGCACGGGCCTTGGAGGTCTAAGAGGAAGACTTGGGGCATTCTTTAGCAACATGTCCAGAGGCTCCACAAAACATGCAGAGGCCATTATTGAAGCACTGCTTGTGCTTGGCAGCAGTCAACTTGCCATCCTTACCAAGCTTTGATGAAAGGTCAGACTTGTTGGACTTGGATGCAGGGAAGCTGGCAGCCTTCACCTTGGCTTCCTTGGAGTTCTTAGGGGATTCAGAGGAAGGTCAGACTTGTTGGACTTGGATGCAGGGAAGCTGGCAGCCTTCACCTTGGCTTCCTTGGAGTTCTTAGGGGATTCAGAGGAAGGTCAGTGAGAGAAATGGTTGGTGGAAGATGGTTTATCTGTGGGGGTTTTGTTGGAGGATTTTGGGGGATGAGACTTCATTTGCTGGCTAATTTCAGACTTGCATTTCCAATATCAGGCATCGATGGCTTGCACTAGGATATGGAGTTCAGAGATAGTCAGAGGCTTTCCAATGTGGAAGATTTTATCCTTGATACAATTGGGAAGACTATTGTAAAAGTGGTGCCAAAGTGCACCTTCTCCATAATCTCGGACTTGTGAAGCAATCCAATTGAATTCCACAACATACTTGTTGATACACTGCATGTCCTTTATAGAAAGTTGATCAAGCTAATGTTCAGCATCTCCAACTGGATCATGTGGTCCAAAGTTGGTCCAGAGTTCTAAAGCAAACTCCTTGAAATCATTCCTCCAGAATGGGTGGAGGTCCAGATCTGCCATCTCTAGGAGGTCAGGCTCAAACCATTCAAGGGCCATGCCCTTCAGGTATGACTGTGCATAGGTGACTTTAGCATGATCAGTATGAAAGGCTTTAGGGCAGTCCTGAAAATTAAGTTCTAGCTGGACAAAGAAAGCCTGGAGTTTGCATGGATCCATTCCATCAAACTGGTCTGGTTCTTGGACCTTAGTACAGAGGTTGGAAGAAGACTTGTGATTGGAATGAGCAAGACCATTAATAGCAGATACAAGCTAAGCTAATGCATCCTGCAGAATCTGCTCATATTTCAAGTTGGAGGAATGAGGGGAAAGGTCAAAATCCTGGTCATCATCGGAAGGGTCATCTCCAGGACCTCCAGGACCTTCTGGATCTTCAGGATTTTCTGGTTCATCCAGAGGTTCACCCATTCTGGGCAGAGTGTGTGCAGAACATTGCTTGGAGTTCTCATCTTCTGCAAGAAGGTCCACTTGAGGACCTGGTGTTGGTGAGGGTTGATAGGCTGGCCCCTGGGAAGCGGAATGAGGCATGCAACAAGCAGAGAAACTTCAGAATTGCTCAACAATTTCCAGGCCTCATTGAGAGCTACCGAAGACAGAGAGAGGGTTGTAATGAGGGAATAACAGAGGATTGTTACCCATGGCATGAGTTTGTGAGCAGGTAGTATGAGTAGCCATGAATAGAATGTGACAAGGTTGAGTACGAATATACTGTTAAGATTGCAGATGAATGGGGATTTAACCGAGGATCTATCTGGTAGCAATCCTGGAGATCAAAGCTGATGGGACTTGGCTTCACCTTATGTGGTGTGCCCTTGTAATGTCTGGTCCTGGATTTTGGAGGTTGGAGGGTAGAGCAGGTCCTAAGCCAGAGTTGCTTAGTTTGCTTACAAGTGGAGAACAATCAGAAGGGAGAGGATCTCTTAGTTGATATTCATACTGAGGTTACATGGGGGTACATGAGGGTTTATATACTATCAGGACTTGTAATCAGAATGAGTAAGTGAAACACAGGGAAGTTGGTCCAGACATGGACATCGGATGATGTCAATCAGAAGTTGGATGACATCAATCAAAGTATAGTAGCAGTCAAAATGTCAAAGGTGATCAAAAAGGTGTCTAGTAGTTGAATAGATGCCAATAAATAAGATCCAAAGGTTAGGGGCCAAGTCCTAATCAACAAAGGTCTAGAGTTTGTAAGTTCAAGAGCTACAGAGACACCAGAGGAGTGGAGTTGGATCTAGGAAGGTTATGGAATATGACAAAGGGAAAAGAATGACCATTGGAGAAAGGGGGTAATCACCAGAAAGTCCAATGATTGGATGGGATGGTGTGTGCAACAGTTGCACCACCATTATAGGAGAAGCCAAAGGCAGGGAAGGGGAGATCAACTGGATCAGAGGGGGTGGTGATAGGGTGTATTCAAGGGTGGAATGTGCCGAGAGGAGGGTTAGGCCCCTCTGATGAACTGGTCCCATAGTTCATCTGAGATGCCTTCATCATTAACCAGCAGGTCCCAAAGTGGGGAAGAATCCAGGGTGTCTAGAAATGAGAACAAGACTTTAGGAGGCAGTCCAAAGTCACCATCTGTAACAATTACTATATATAGTAATTATTGCCTATAAAGAGAAGGTAACTGAAGGGGAGAGTCCAATAGAAGGAGCAATCACTGGAAATGAGAGCAATCATCAGGACATCTGATGATTGGGTGGGGCAGTGCATGCAAGAATTGCATCACCATTATAGGAGAAGCCAAAGGTGGGGGAGGGTGTTTGACTGGATCAAGAGGCAGTGGTGGAATGATCCATGAGGTCAGAGGGAGAGATGCCAAGAGGAGGTCTAGCTCCTCTAATGAACTGGTCCCACAGTTCATTAGAGATTCTCTCATCATTGACAAGCAAGTCCCACAGCAGAGGGGAGTCTGAGATGTCTAGAAAGGAAAAGGATATCCTGGGTGCCAGCCCAAGATCACTACCTGTAACAAGTCCCCTAGTGGGTGAGATATTGCTGCTGTTCATAGGGTCACAAACCCTCAGCTGCAAAGAGTAATCAAGAGTCCCAACTTACAGGTGAGGTACTGATGTTCTGCTGTCTGTAGGGTCAACCTTAAATCCTCAGCTGCAAAGAGTAACCAAAAGTCCCAACTTACAGGTGAGGTACTGGTGTTCTGACTATTCTAATAGTTGAAGGCCTTGGTGCTGAAGGAACCAGCTGATGTGATACCATGTTACTTGTTACCATCACAGTTGACATAACAACTGCACTCCAGACTCTTGAATGATAATGCAATTATCAAGTCTTTCCATTGCTTGTTTCTCCTTCAAAACACACTTGGATAAATATGCCTGCCAACCTTACATTCCTCATTTGTAGAAAAAAAGAAAAAAGGACATGTGTCATTCTGGAAAACAATGGTGTATAGAACTTGATCCAAATCAAGATCAAGTGGATGTTGGGGGAAACAAAAAGAGCATTGGATGATTGAGTCAAACAGACAAAAGAGCAACCAAAAAATGTGCCAGAAAGTGTGCTGCAACCATGATGCCTCAATAGAATTGCAGTGAGCACATGGATCAGCATATGCAAATCTTTATGGTTGTTCTCAAAATACAAGGTGGGGTCAACTTGTCTGACAGGGTAAAGACACACATGTCCTTCAGCCATACTCTGCATTCAGCATGTTTCAGACTCTGAGGTGCCATCTGGGATGGAAGAGTCTCACATGGAATGATCATGAGCAGTTGTGGGTCTGTTTAGCTGTGCTATTTCTACAGGGCTTTGCCCAAATATAGTCATAACCTTCCATCACTGGTAAGTACTTAGCTCAGTATGGCATTATATGTGAATACATAGCTAAGATTTCATTTTTGTAATGGTATATAATATTATGTAACATCATGTAAGCCATATCATGCTTTGACAAGGCCAGTGATGTCAACAAAGTAAGCGGAACATGGATATATATCCTAATACTCTAAATATAACCACGAATGGAAAATGGAAGCCAGTATAGTGTATGGATGGCTTTTAATGTACAATAGCTCGCCTTGGTCGTCGTGCGCGAAGAGTAATGAACTGAGATACATGATGGGCAAGTAACCAACGAACACGGATGAAATGCGAAGAGGGAACAGGAGCGCCGTAACAAGGACATGTTCTTCCCACGGCGAGGCACGAGCGCTTACCGAAACAAAGCAGCGAGATCGTACAACCGAAATAAATAATCTATGCAACACTTCACCTCTATTCTCACCTCTATTCAAGAGGCCCGCGCAACCCGAATTCGACTATGATGAGGTTGGTGACTACTTTGTTCTCCTCTTGTTTCCGTATTGATACTGGCGGAGCTTTCATCCTCTAGCCATCCCCGGGAAGGCGAGACACCAACAGCAGGCCCATCCCATCCCAAATCACTCCCATCGCATTTCTCACCAGCAATCTCCCCTCTAGAGGTACACGCACTGCAAAATCTGGGCACTATCGGCTCGGAGTTACCACAGGCTCGCTCTAAATTTCTAAAGTGGCTCCGGGGAAAGAGTATTGGGAACACCAATTTACCCCAAACTGGTCGGCTGTTTAGAAAGTCGCATGAGCCTACCCATCCTCAGCCTCCTCCCCACCTGTCACCGAGAGTGGATGTCGCAAGCGAGAGACGTTTGTGGACGGCTGCAGCTCAACCTTACACCAGTGAATGCCCCTGCTTGATAGACGATCTGATGTAATGCGCTAACCTACTATTCCAGCGAGTGGTCGCAAGGTGCAAGGTCGGGCGGAAGACGCAAGGTCTGTCATACTTCGCGCTAGGATGCAGAGTCTCATCACGCATTACAGGATAAACCTTGCCAAGACTGCTGTTCCCAAGCATACAAACAAGGACTCCTTGCGCAGTGTGCAAGGTTCTGCTGGTGCAAACGAAGCCGACCAGGCGCATCTTTTTCTCTGGCGATGGTAGACCTTGTCATAATGGCTCGTGTCTTATCAGGTACAGCAAACGAGTGATCCTTCTCAAACTTCGGCCGCGGGGGTCCATGTAACGGTGGGGGTCATCTATCCTTTCTGGCGACCGCATAACTTGTCACGACAGCTTACATTCCATTAGGTGCAGCCACAGAATAACCCGGCTCAACCCTCGGCCCGGCGTAGGAGGGTCCGCGTCATGGTGCGCGTCATTTCCTTTGGCTTACACCATTGCGCTCATAGTGCCACAGGAGCGAGGATCAGGCGATGCTCTCATTGCGCTCAGGGTACCCTCGTGGATGGTCTGTTGTAGCCCAGCCACAGAAGATGCGGACGCATGGATCTAGATGACTTGTTGCGATACATGTAGCTGGACTACGAACACCTTTCAGTTTGTACAGTATTACCTCCTAGCATCAGTATGAGTCCTAATAGTATCGAGCTCGCCACGATATTCACCCATCCGTCATCGACGCGGTCTACACAAAAGGGAGTTGGGATCGCGCACTTCAATTCTATTCTCCATCGCTCGAGACTGGTATAGTATATTCGTGCTGGAATTACAACCGGGTTTGACCAGGACTTTCCAAGCACACCGCTCAGTCTGGAGAAAATGCTACCTAATCGCCCCAGACCTAGTATCTCCATCCCACCCACTGTATACACATTCACACTTTTTGTGGGGCTCTTGCAAAATGAGACGAACTTCGTCAGGGCAAACACACAAGCATCATAAACAAAGGGAAGAAAAAGCCTCCGCGATCGCCCTTTTCCTCTCTTCCTTCAACACCCTCACCATTTCCAAAGGTCATAATAGCACATAAACCTTCTTTCGTGACCGATGTCCATGCAATACTACCTTCCTCGTCCTTCTTGTGATCTTCGCCCAATGATGGCATCAAAGGCGAGACGTTTGCATCGAAACACCCCTGCATTTGCGGTTCGAAAAGACATTCAGCGGGCTTAGCTACGAGATCTACCACCCCCGGATGCGTCGGTATGAGCACAAGAAGCAGGATACATCGTCGAGTGAGAATGCGGTATGCGCGTCGGTCGTCAAGCTGCTCACGGTCGTGTTTACGATGTCGACATTGAGAGACATCACAGACGAGTGGCCGGGAGCAGCCTTGTGAGGAGAACGAAGAACGGGCGGGTGGAATGGTGAAGTTGGGCAACCTTCTCGATCATGTCGATCGTCGAAACTGTCGGTTCTAACATGGGGTCCCTGTGCCATCTGCGTCGTTGCAATTCGGCCGGAGCGTGACTGGACGGAGGGGTAATCCGGCTGGTCATCCAACGCCCTGACCAGCCGAATTGCAACTCGATCGGACTGATGCGCATATACCGCATTGTAGGATTCACTTCCAACATCTCAGAATAGTAGCTGAGAGCGATCTCTGTCAAATTTGTGACTTCGATGGTGATATCTGTGAGACGGTCTGTCGGCGGTGAACGAGGGCATGGCCAGCATCCACGAGGCGGTGTGTGAGCAGAGTCATTCGAGCATCAGAGATACGCACGGAAGGTAAAAATGATCGGACTGCCCATGTGACGACGTTCGAGTGCGTTTTTTTTTCAGCAACGTGCCAGATTTTGTGCATGGGGCTCCAAATATACAAGGGGCCTACGATAAGAAAACGTATTTTGGCGCCAGCGTTGCGACTCGTCCCCCGCCATCTTGATACCAACCAACGATTGCGTACCTTCAGTGAAGACGTCGCTGACGAATAATGGTATGTAGCAGCCCCGAGGATGATTGAGCAAGGCTGATCATTTAATAAGACCCGACGATAGTGCTTAATACCGGTCACCCTGGTGAGGTGCTGGCAGTCGCGTTCCATCCCGACGGAAAACATGTCTTAGGCGGGAATGGCGATGGGATCCGGCGATGGCGACTTGCAGACGGTGAAGAAGTCGGAAAGCAAACAGGAATGCGGTTGCTGGCCATTTCCGTGTCAAAGGACGACAAATGGATAGTTTGCAGGACTCACGAGAAGAGGGCAAGCGTGTGGGATAGAGATCCCCAAGAAAAGGCCATCGATGTGGAGGGCGAAAACGTGGTGGATGCAGTCGACGTTTCCCCCGATTCAAAGAGGCTCGCCACCGGGACTCGCCCCAAGGGAGTGAGCATATGGAGCCTGACGGACAGGGAGAGACTCGTTGGCCTGCTCCAACATGAGAGTAAGGTCATGGGAATTCGATTCTCTCCAAATGGCGAGCGCATCGCCACCGCCTGCTTTCAGGGGATCCGCGTTTTCGACGTCCAAACCGGTGACAAGCTCGTCTCTATCAATACCGACATTCGTGGGTGGGCCGAGACTGCTCCGCTTGCGTGGTCGGGCGATGGTCAGCATATTTTTGCTGTATCCCGCAACAACAAAATCAGGGCGTTGGACGCCTCCACTGGGGCCCGGCTCGTTGAATCAAAGATTCTCGATTACAGCTACACTATCCACGCTGTCGTCCCAGCCCCCAACAACAAGTTCATTGCTACCTGTGCAGGCCATTCCGTCGCGTTCCTGGATACATCTACGCTGAGTCGTATTGGTCCTGTTATTGATGACGGCGAAGAGACATGGTCGGTCGCTATCTCTCCTGACAATAGTCGTATTGCGGCTGGGCGACCCGATGGAAAAATCGTCATCCGTGATCTCTGCAAGACTCGTATGGTCCGTTCGGTGTAAGTCTTTGTGCCTTGATACTCTTTGCATGTCGAATAGGTCCCGTTTCACCTCCCATTTTGTCAAAATATGTAGGTATCTGCCCACGAAGAAGATCAACAAGGTGAACAGCCTTCGGTGTCGAGCAACCAAAATGGCAAGGCGTCTAGCTCTACCCCAGTAGGACCTAGTCATTCCGTCAGGAAAAGTGAGGCGTGCGCACAACAGGAAGATCCCAGGAAGGCAAGTCTACTGGAGTCCGGGGGGTACAGTGGAGACGCCGATGTTCACCTCGAGGTATCTGTGCGTTTGTTTTCCCCCTGAAACAAGTTCTCACGATAGCATAGCTCGAGGTGCCGTCGAGCACGTCGGGTCAATTCGACTACGACAAGGTGTGTGATCACTTTGTACTCCTCTTATTTTCATGTTGATGTTGCTGGAGTCACTGTCTCCGGCATCGTCTGCGGATGCGCGAGAAGATGAGATACCGCCAGTTGGCACATCTCACGCCGTACCACAGTCGTTGGATGCCCCACCAGCGGCACATGTACATGATAACTTCGACGCTGTCGTGACACCCCGGATTCGTTCGATGTTAAAGCGGTGGCTATACAGAAAAGGCAACAAAGGCTCGGCTTCGCACAAGCAAGACCAGCGCTCTGGACAGTCGTGCGAGCCTGTTGATTGTCGATCTTCTTCCCACTCCCCAGCAAGAGCGGATGACAGACATGAGAGGCCGTCGAGGATGGCTGCCGGTCGACCTACGTCAGTGAGTGCTGTTCCTGATACAATCGGATGTAGACTGCTGATGTGTCATTCCAGCCGCTAGTGGCCGCAAGATCGGAGGGAAGACAAACGGTCCGTTGTTCCTCGAGTTTGGATGCAGGGGCTCATCATGCGATATAGTACAAGTCGTCTGCCAAAGCTGCTGTTCCCATGTGTCCGGACAAGGACGCCTCGCACAATGTTCAAGGTCCTGCCGGCGCAGCTGGCACAGTGCGTTCTTCCGGCGATGGTGGAATTCGTCACAGCAGCTCACGGCGGCAAACCAACGAACCATCTCAACCCTCAACTGCCGGGGTCCGTCTATCTGTGCGTGTCACTTTCCTTTCACCTCCATTGTTGGACCTACAGTGGACCAATATAAGCAAGGGCCAAGGTATTCGATAACGTTTCCCAGGCAGATGTTTCGCTTTCGCTCAGGTGCACATAACGAGACAGATTGATCAGGGTGGTATAATACGATACATGTAGACACTACGAGTATCCGGGCATCGATTGTGGAATTCTTTGAGTTTGTATTGGTACATATGAGTTCACGTCGATGATTGAGCTCGCACAGATACGCACTCAGCGGTTTATGCACAGACGATTCAGAGGTATCTGTTCAGCTCTCGGAACTGGAAACATCCCTGCATATTGTTGTCGTCGTGAAAGAGGTGTCGTACGATACGCGCTACATGATGCTCTGTCTAGATAACAAATTGTGTGGTATAATCATGAATGCGACGTTTTACAGCCGTTCCACCAACACAACTTGTCCATTATACGAGGATACCGAAAACGTCTCGCGTCGCGTCAACGGTTATTATGCAATCGAAAAAAGAAAAATAAAGGTATGCTCGTATCCCTGCCCCAGGGATCATAGCACCAACATTACCGTCGTCACAAGCACTCCCAAGACCATACCCCGTCCAAGTCCGACTCGGGGCACGGCACCGCTCGTGCTGGTAATCTCTGAGGAGACGGTCGTGGCGGAGGGGACGGCACCATTGACGCCGCTCTCTGCAACGGCAACTTCGGAGAGGACGGCGGAGCTGATCGCGGGTGGATTATACTAGAATACGGAGTATACGTTTTTCTGTGTGCGATCATGTTTGTCAGGAAACAAACAAAAGATGGGTGACGAGTGACAGGGAGATTCCAATACGCATCAGGAACAAACCCTAATGGTGCCGAGGGAGGCGTAGCACCTGTCCAAGCACGAGGTCTTGAGCTAGTACACCTGCGGTGCTACATATTGGGAACAAGGTCCTCCATGCACATCTTCTTTGTGTCATTTGGAGAGCTTGGGCTTGGGGGTTTGAAACTAGATATCGAAGATGCGTGATTTTGTGCCATGTTCAATATAAAGTCTCGTCACGAGCCGTACGCACAAGCGTTTGGATGCAACATGGCGTATGTACGGTAGAGGTTGGGAGTCACGTTTTGCGCAACCGGGGCGTTGGTCGCCAATGTTGGCCGTCGTCGCACCGGAATCGGGTGGCTGTGGTCCGGACAAGCGCCTGGCAGGGACAACGAGGCAGTGTGTGAACAGACCATATTGAGGACAAAGAAACGTGTTTCTGGAGCAAATTTGCGTACCACGAGTCAACAACGCCTTGTTTTTCCACTCTCCAAACCAACAACTGTGCACCATTAGTGAGGATGTCGTCGACAAACACCGGTACGTGGCAGCTTTGAGACGTGATGGAGTTATGCTGACGATCCAGCAAGATCAAACCATAGTACTTGACATGGGTGGCTCTGGCGACGTATCCGCGGTTGTGTTCCACCCTGACGGAAAGCACGTTCTGTGCGGGAGCAATGATGGGGTGCGACGGTGGCGGATTTCAGATGGTCAAGAAATGGGAAGGCAAACGGGGACGGAGGTGAGGGCCATTGCTGTGTCGACGGACGGCAGGTGGATAGTGTGTGGGACTTTGAAGGGGGCGAGTGTGTGGGATGAAGAGGTGCATGAAAAGCTCATCGACGTAGAGGGCGAAAACTTGGTGTGGACAGTGGACTTCTCCCCAGACTCAACCAGGTTCGCCACCGGGACTTCCTCCGACAAGGCGAGCATTTGGAGTCTCACAAACGGGGAGCGACTCGTCGGCCCGCTCCAGCACGACGAATCTGTCACTGGAATTCGATTCTCCCCAAATGGGGAGCACATTGCCACAGCATGCTACAAAGGCTCAATCCGCATCTTTAACAGCCGCAGTGGCGAGGCGCTCATCACAATCGACACCACTGCACCCTGGGATGCTGCAGTCACTCCGCTTGTGTGGTCAAGCGACGGTCAGCGCATCTTCGCCACATGCAAGGACCACAAACTCAGGTCATTCGATGCATCCAGTGGATCCCAGCTCGCAGAATTGGAAATTTCCAGGGTCTACTCTCTCGCTCTAGCCCCCAATAACAAATTCATCGCCACATTCAGTTACTCTTCCATCGTGTTGGTGGACACGTCGACACTGGCCCGGACCGGCCCTGCCATCGAGGATAGTGAAGATATACGGTCGATCGCCATCTCCCAGGACAATACTTATCTCGCAACCGGACAATACGGCGGGAAAATCATCATTCGCAATCTCGGTCAGATCCTTCCTGACTTGTATGGGCCTTTCAACGTAAGTACTTGTTTTCCTCATAGTCCCTGCAAGCCTCGCACTGACAAACTATGCAGATATCTGCTCCTCAAATACAACAAGACGAGCTACCTTCAACATCGGATCGCCACAACAAATCACCTGCCTCTGATCCTGTAAGATTCCATCATTTCGTCACTCAAAGACTCGCACTGACTTTGTCACTGCATACGTGCGACAGGAAGAACCTGTCGAGTCTGAGGGACGCAATGAAGATGGAGATGATTTCCTCGAGGTATCGCTTTGTCCACTTTCTCCCCAAAGTGGGTTCTCATAATGGCATAGGCCGACGTGCGGGCGGGCCCGCCAGTTCGCGAGTTCAACTATGACGAGGGTAGTGACGAGGTTGGTGAT
>JBBPUP010000296.1:8594-19998 GCA_038094735.1 Exsudoporus floridanus
GATCCGTCCTCGTTCGACGTGTCCTCGGACCTCGATCGATCGCACTCGCTCGATCTCTACTTTGTTCGTGTCCTGCTGGAGCAGCGGGCCTCGGCCACACGCTGTCATTCCAGCCACCAGCAAGTTAGACAAAGCGCAGGACTCGCCTTTCGGACGACGAATTTACCCATTCCATGATTATCCGCCGCGTTTTTGGAAAATTACATTTCCGCGGAGGCGCCCCGTTCAAACGTTTATGTACCGTGTCCACTTTGAGCAGCCTTTCAACGCTTTTTTTTTAAAAAAAAAAAAACCCCTTCCTGCGCTTTGTGACCATCCTTGAGCTGCTGTCCTCCCTCGCGCCAACGACTCTCCCCGGCAATGTCTATTTATCTATCTACACAACGTCGTTTTGTTTCGCGAGCGGTCCTCGTCACCGATATATCTCGGATGGGTATGTAGGATTCAGCTGATCAAGGTAGGCAAGCTTGTGAAACTACCGAGCCAACTAAACCAACAACCAACGGGTTCGCAATCTCCAACTTCCAGTACGCCCTCCTGTTCGCCCCCCGTCGCTTGCGATACCCGCGGCTCGCCACGCAGTGCACCGTCCCAATCGGACACACAAGGAGTGTATATTCTTGAACAGACCGATCGAGCACACCGTCATCGGCCCCTTTTCATATCGCAGTCACGATGAACAGATGCAGACGCACGACGGCTGTGTGTGGAGCTCCGATACGGACCGATTCTACGGGATAGATGGGTCGTATGGCTGCGGGCCGATTCGAACCAAGATACCACGTCACAGCCCATGATGCGCGCGTCCTAGATAGATATAACCACGAGGTCTATTTCAGGTCCGGACGCTCATAGCTCCTCTCGCACAGCACACCCTACCATACCCACACCGCCCGCGTGCCTGCGGACGCGCACGCTCTCTCGGAGTAGGCCTCGAGAAACGAACAGGAGAAAACGTCTTGTGGGCAGTGCTTCCACACACTTTTTTTTTTTTTTCTCATCGGTCACCCAAACCTACCCTGGCGGGGTCGACTCGGATAACCAGCTCCCAATCGTGACTGGCCTGGGTCACGCTCACCGGTACCGGTACTCCGGGTGGCATCGCAGTCATACTTTTTTTTGCGAGGGAGGCCATGCTCCGCAGGTACACCAACGACCATGCCCTCGCATTCGAGACTCGGTGCGTCCCCACCCCCATCACACGTGCGCATGTCCCCGCCGGAGCAACATCCTCTCGCCACAGGGGCAGCCTCGCATAAAGACGCGATGCCGAGAGCCTGATGCCCATCTCGCCCACTTATGGCAGGGACATGAAACGCACACCGTTCGACGCGACTCGGAGATCTTTAGATGCGGCGGAGCGGAGAATATGACGGCGGTGATCCGTGCTCGAGTCGAATGCGCTCTCTCGAGTGCCAAGAGGAAATCCGAACGCACTCGGCATCACATCCAAGATACTCGATTCGTAAGTATAGCACTACGACACTTTCGTCACAAAAAAAAAAAGACGATGAAAGAAGCGGGGAAAGGACAGTATTAAGGAGATTACACGCGCGCGCGAGGACATCAGAAATAAATAATAGAGGAAACGTCAGCATTACACTAGATGAGAAGAAAAAAAAAAGCCGATACGTCTCCCGCGCCACATAGAAAGCAATAAACACAAACGAACGGCCAGGGTTACACCAGGGTATAACGCGTATTCGATATCAGCGAAAAGCAAGGAGCGTGGGGGTTGGAAAAAGCAGATTCAATCGTTCGTCATCATGTCCATTGTCCAAAGTGTCGACCATCTACTCGTTGGCAACCTGAAACAAGGATAGAAATTAGCAAAGGCTCGGCGCCGGGGAGTCGAGACGTACCCTCAAAACGCGGTTCCCATGGCTATAATCGGTATCATCTTGGTAGCTTATGCGATGCTCGTCAGGATGCAGCGCATTCGGCGGGTTCAGCTCCTCATCAAGATCAGCTGGAGGAACGGGAGGCGGGGAAGAGGGCAACGTCGTCTCATACGGGTTCGGAAGCACCTTTGACGCAGGGGCGGTGACAGGCGGGTATCCAGCAAACGGATCCGCAGAATGGGAATCACTACGCTGGGGGTAATACGACTCGACGGGGTATCCAGATTGCAGCGCCGCCGGGTGATGGCCGCTGCTCACAGATCCAAACTTTGAGCGTCCACTTTGGTGGGTATTCTGGGTCGTCTCCGAGGGTTTGCGCGTGACAAACGCACCGCTATTGGAGTTGTTACCTGCGAGGCCGGCGGCTTCGAGGATGTCTCGGTTCATACCGCGTGGGCTTCGGAGGGTCCCATTGCTGCCCTGAAGGTCCTGTTGTTGAGGGGGGGGACCAGCAAAGGCGTGATACGGGGCACGTTTGCTCGGCTCGCGGGCAAGAGTACCAGCACCCACGCCCGCAATGCCAGGCGTCCCAGGCTCACTGTCTTTCCTGCTCCTCGACCGACCCACAGCCGCGGCAGCAGCAAGGGAAGCCGCACCGGCAGCGTACGGATCATACTGCGACATCTCGCTCATGCCGTACGCATCATTCTGGGGGTGGAGAGGCGGCAGCTGGTACGTGCCGTGGCTATTGTCCGAGTAGCCATAGCCCCCGCCACTACCCCCGCCACCGTTCCCACCCGTGTTGGAATACGAGTAGTCATCAAAGGGCGAGCGGGAGGAGGCTGCGGCCTCTGCGGCCGCTTCGGCGACGTCCCTGTCGAATTTCTGGGCCCGTCGTCGCCGGATAGCGTTCGTGATGAGCAGAATGACGAGCGCGACGACGATCAAGCCAACAACGCTGAAAACACCAGCAACGGCACCCTTGTTCGAAAAGAACCTAGGACACAAGCGCGAGATGAGTTCAGATCGCTCATAACAGAACAGGCACTGTCGGGTGAGAGGCGGACAGAAAAGGCAAAAAAAAAAAAAAAAAAAAGTCCGCGCCACGCCGTAGGATGTGACACTTACGAGTTGGAGGACGTCGAGTTATTTTGTGGGGAAGGGGTCGAAGTCACAGTGGGCGTAATGTACGTAGTGATCGTCACGGGTACGCCCCCGGATGAACTGACGACGACTTGGGAACTCGTCGGGGTTGGAGTGGTAGTCGTGGAGGAAGAGGAAGAGGATGAAGAAGTCGCTGCGGAACTGGACGAGGATGCAGATGCAGATACAGTCGATGCGGAACTTGTCGTGCCATTAGTCGTCGTCGTTGCGGGTTGAGTGGCACTGGTAGCGGGAGTAGTCGCCTGGGTTGGGCTGCTCGCCGACTGGGACGACCTGCGTGTATGGCATAAACAAGCTTGTATGTAAACCAGTCACACAAACTTACGCAGCACCAGACGTGGAGGAGTTGACAACTGTGACAACCACACGGTGAGGTGACTGAACTGAGAATGGGAAAATGCTGTACGCACGGGAGTTTGATGCGCTAGTTGCCATGCTGATCCAAGTACCTCGAGACTATGGCGTCAATGCCAGCTTTGAGCCGTCGACACGGTGAGCTCAGGAAGAGACGATGGGAGGGGACGGGGGACTCGCCCTGGTAGTTGCACGGAGAGCTCAAGTGGACGTGCTGGCAGTGAGACTCGCATGAGAATTTTCCGTCCGTCAACTTGATCAAGCAGCGAGGATTCGGGTTACGTAAGACCTCGAGTCCACGCGGTCAGCACACCCGACGGACATGCACCTGCCATGTACAAAAAGAACAACACAAAAAAACATGGACATCTCCTCAATCCCCCCGCGACCGCACCCCCTCGTCGCCTGAATCATCCCCGCTGCCATGCCCCTCGTCGCCCGGCCGCGATTTCAACCCCTTCATCTTCCGCGCCTGCAGCTTGCCGAGATCCTGCCGCGCAATATGCACCCGCCCTCTCACGTCGCCCATCTCATCCACCTCCACGTTCTTCCGCCGCTTCCCCAACCCCTTCTCCACATCCTCCTTCCTCATCTTGGGCCGCCTCATCGCCGCCTTCCACACCTCGGGATCTGCCTCTTGCCAACGCCGTAATGAAAGATCAAGAGAAGGCCCCATTTCCGTCAGCTCCACGCGCGGCACGCGTGTTCCTGACGGCGTGAGTGACACGGTATACACCCGCACGTGTACCCTGGGTAGATGCTTCGGATCATCCTGCTGTGATCCCCCGAGCGTGACCGTCGCGGGCTGATGTGGCAATGACGGTCCCACCGTAACACTAATCACGTGTTCCAGTCCGGGAAGGCAGACCGACTCGACCACTTCGGCGTTGAAGAAATCCATCAGGAGAGACTTGAGTTGCACGTATCGGGGATGTGTATCGAATAGCTCCGAGGCGAAATGCATCATCGGTTTATGTCCCACCGTCGATTTGGGTGTCTGTCGATGAGAGCAGTGTGATCAACAAGAGAGTGATGATGTGCACCGCACGCCGAGCCCACCTTGAACGCAGCCATGCTCACGAACCTGTCCACGCCGAGCTCACACATGTCCAAGATCCTCGCGTCGAACGTCCGGGCGATGACGAGCCCGTTCGGACGCTTCTTGGTCGACTGCCCGACCAGGAACACCGACGCATCGTTTTTCTGCGCCCAGAACTCGAGCGAGGACGCATCCTCGAACGGACGCACCACGTTCTTTCTCGAAAACGAGATCGCGTGGGGCTGTTTGAGGGCCATCTACGCGAGCAGTGTGATCGTCCCCGCGGCCCATGGCATGCGCATCGAACGTACCAGCTCCCTCATGGCATTTTGAACGACCTCCCCAGCGTGCGTACCACGCACGAATATCGCCATCCGCGCATCCTCGACCTCTTTTGGCTCTCGCGCTTCCAACGCCCTCTTGGACCTCGCGTTCCGTGGCTTTCTGGCACCATCGCGTCAGAGATGGACCACAGAGCAAGAAAGACACCACTCACATTGGGCGCAGCATGGTGATGACCTAGACACGATTTTTTTTTTTTCTTCTTCCAGCCTATCGCATCGCGCTTTACACCTATTTGTCAGACTACCCAATCAAGCCATGTCATTCCCGAAACGGAAATCCTCCTCAGGCTAATCCGTCACACGTCAGGCCAGGGCCCGAGTACCCCCCCTCGTCAGGGACCCGAGATTCGGACGTCCTCGTCAGAGTCCAAGTTATGCGCGATCACGGACATTGGCGACTCCACAGTCACCCCGCTCCGGACCGTCGATCCCACCGCTCTCACTCGTGACCCCTTCTCGCCAGCTAATCTAGTGTCGACGAAAAGATCACCGACCCTGGTCATGGGAACCCGCTGCCGGGAAAAAAAGGGGGGCCCCACTCGAAAACCTTGTGACCACATAGATAAAAAAGGGCTGCTTATTGATTTAAATATATATATTTGCTCAAGAAAATTAGAATGATAGTCGGTCGCTATCCTATCATCGTCAAAAAGTACATCGAGCGAATTGGGTGGAAAAGGGAAAAATATTCCAGTAGGACAAAAAAAAAAAAAGGAAGGTCGACAACTGAGGGGTAAGTAAACACCGTTGCAGTTTTGCACAGAATATCGGGTAAACACGAATTAAATGACATGGTATACGGAAGCAAAGAGTATGGGGATATGTACTTGCATGTGAGATCGACATCGCACTGATCGGCAAGACAATGAAAGAGGTGAGGAAAACAAATGTAAAAAAAAAAAAAAAAAAAAAAAAAAAGGATACTGAAAACACAACACGAGAAGAGGAGACCAATGTTCGCACCCATGATTACCAGAAAATTGGATATATGAATTAATGCAGATGTTTTTTTCCACTCATACTTTCATTCCAAGCGCAGCGGTGGAGTACGCCGCAGTGACTGGTGATCGTACTTCGTGTTGTGGTTCTCCTCGGCGAGATAATGTGGGTGAGACCGCTGCATTTGAGGATGGAGATGACGCGTTTGAGTGTACGGTGACGGATCGAGCAGCGGCGGCGAAGGCAGCGGTGGTTGGCTGGGATCGTGGGCTCCGTGATGCGTCTGATAAAGGTGAAGCCGAGAAGGTTCCTCGGTGAGCGGCAAGAAATTGTGCTGCTGCGACGGCTGTTGGGGATGGAGCGTCCCGCCGAAGTGCTGGAGATAGTCGCCCTCCAGCGAATGCCGTCGGGCCTGTTCCAGACGGAGATGTTGCTGACGAAGCTGCTGTAGTTGCTGTCGGCTGAGCTCCTGGGAGTAGTGCGTGGCCGGAGAGTGGAGTCCGATCGACGAGTGCGAGGGCAGATGCTGATGAGACGAGTCCAGAGGAGGTAGTTGGGCGTGAAGCTGATCCGGCTGCGTTCGATAAAAATGATCGAACTCCCCCATCTGCATCTGCGTCATTGCAGAGTTCCAGGACGGAGAGTCGTCGAGACTGAGGGCGTGACTCTGAGTCGTACTCGTAGTCGGCAGATCCGGATAACCCGCCGGTCGATTCTCGACATGCGGCCTCATCCTGTGGGCCGTCGATCCCGGAGAAAGGTCGCTTGCGAGGGTTACCTGATGAAGGTTCGATGGACCCGCCATAGGTTGCTGATTCGGTGAGTGCCGGTGGGTGGAAGGAAAACGGTGAGTCGTATGAGCCTGCTGTTGGGGATTGTGGATCTGACTCGAATGCGCTGTGCTGGTAAGCTGCTGCTGTTGCTGCTGCCGCCGCCAGCTCGCTGTTACGTCCATAGACTGGAAGGGATAGCTCTGGTTGATGGACCAGTCCAGGCCCTCCAGCGTAGGCAGGTTTTGAGGCGTAGTATGATGCGGGAGCTGTGCCTGGGCGATTGGCTGTTGCAGGTCGTCTAAATGTAGCGGCGCCTGGTAAGGGAAGTAAGTGTTGTGTGGATTGTGGTGGGAGGGGGAATGATTGGGAGGATGGAGTGGGGATTGTCGCGGAGACGACTGCTGCGAGGGGCGGGAGTGTTCGAGCATGTGAGTCTGGACCACCTGCAGTGGGTGGACGGCTGTTGCTAGATCCGGGGCGACCATCCCGTGAGGGGATCCCGAAGTTGAGTGGGTTGGAGAAGGAGAGAAAGGACTGCGACTGCTGTTGCCCGTAGAGTGTGGATGTATTTGATGCCGGGGGGACACGAAAGGACTGGCTGGAGTCACGAAAGGAATGATTGTTGGGAGGCCGCGGATTGCCACGGTCGACATCAGTGTTCCAACCGTCGCCGTACATGACGCCGTCGCCGGCTTCGTAGCCAGTGCTGGTCCCCGGACGCTGATGCATCGGAATAGTGGCAGGGTTGATATCCTCTTCCTTGACATGGTCAAGGTGGCGCATGGCAGCGTCCTGGGAGGAGTTGGCCGAGCCCGCGGGAGCGGTAGCAACGCTGAGGGAGGCCTGGCCCCGCTTGCCCCTGGTCTGGCCGGTCTTATTGGCGGCAGCCATGGAGGCATGGAGGGAGGTCAGCTCGCGCATCATGCGCTCGTTCTGCTCCTGCTTATCTGCATGGACGGTCTGTGCATGCTGACGGAGATTGTCGAGGCGAGAGAACTGCTTTGAGCAATGGCAAGTAAAGGGACGTTCGCCAGTGTGTTTCCTGAACGGAGATAAAAGAGATCGAGCGGGGAGGGATGGGGATAAGTGCCTGGGACCTACCTAATGTGCCTGGCCAAATGCTCGCTTCTGCTGAAGACCATACGACACTCGCCATACCCCCTGCACTGGAAGGTCTTTGCAGGGGCGGGGCGGTAGCGTTTTGCGACGCCGAGGGCGGGGGTGGCGGCGGGGAGGAGCTGGGGATTGTTGGGGGCGACAAGGGCGGCCATGTCAGAGGAGGGAGATTTTGGAGAGGTGTCTTTTTGAGAGGCGAAATCTGACGTTGAAACGTTTTCGACGGTGTTTGCGTCGAGGGCTGTCGGTTTTGAGTCCTCCATGAGCGAGCGAGAAAAGAGGAACAAAACTTCTATAAGGGTGCCTGAATCAGCACTGAAAAAGGTTTGCAACTCAACCCTCAATTAAGGCACCGCGCTCGTCGGACCTCGAATTGGTGCCGGTGCTCTGGGTCAGGAACAGCCCCGCCGAGCTACGGCACCGGTGGCATTGTCACGCCGTAACACTGCCCGCGTCGAGACCCCCCCGACGACCCCCACGGCGAACTCGATGCCGAGTCCAGGCCGTCGGTCACATGGCCCCGACCTCGTCGCATTGCAAATCAGCGCCAGCCACTCGCAACGCGGCTCGCAGTCTCCGGGAACAACCTCGCTGAAATCAACTGCGCCCACAACTGCACTGAGGTACACACGTCAGAGCCAAAAGTCTGCTCTCGAAGCTGGGAGCGAGCCTGGATAGACACGATCCGATCGGCAGATTACGACAGTACTCAAGCTCTGTAACACCAGTCGTCTCAACCCAATCTCTGGATCGTGCAGCAAAGCACCCACACGCTGCGACCAACCTCGGCCGGCGTGCCTGGACTATCTATCCCCTTGTGGACGAGTGAAAAAAAAAAAAAAATCTGGTTTTACGTGACGCCAGCTGTTCCACTATTTTCGTTGCGTGACAGCTCACGGCCATCATTTCCGACCATGATTGTCCAGGAAAAAAAGATGAAGGAAAAAAAAAAAAAAAAAAAGGACTGCAAGGCACCTTGGAGGCGCTGGGCTCTTGCAAAGGTAAAGATTGACGTCCGAGTTGCGTCACGTACGTGCCCTTAATAATGTTGGGCTTGGACGGTCGTCGACTGCACCGTAGACGCCGGGACCACCACTATCGATGGACATGATCCGCAGCACCTTCTTTGCCTGAAATACCCACACACGCACACGTGCACACGTCACACCGTAGGAAGCCGAAAGCGCTCGCACAATCCTCGAGGTCACAACACAAGGTCTTCGTGGGTGTCGCGATGATCCTGCAAAGAGTCTAGAACCGGGCCTCACCAGCACCGCCAGCCACTCGGCCTTGGCAAAGCTCCCCCTCAGGTACGACAACTATAACGCCGTCCATGCCGTCACTGATCGTACTTTTAAGCAGCATGCCGCCTCGAAATTGGTGCGTGAACAAGGGACATTGAACTTTGGACAACCCCGGCAGGACCTTTGATATCCTCTTGGCTGGCCGCATCACGCCTGTGGTAGAGTCGTCAAGCGATAACGTTACACGGCCATTGCAAACGAGAGGGGGCCATGCGTGGGCAGTCTTGGTGCCCCTGGGCGGACGTGGACGGGATGCGGATGCTGTCCGCTGACTGAGTCTGTTGTTTACTCAAAAAAAAGTTTCCCTCTTGTCGGACTTTTCCCCTTTCACACCCCGCCATTGGAACGGTTCCGATTCTACCACAAGACATGGGACATACTTGGACAGGTGTTTGATGCATACGGGAAACGGCCGCCGTGTCAGTGTCAGTGTCAGTCACACGCACACGCACACACAAGTACTGTGAAAAGGGCCAGTGTGCGTACGCAGCTTTCCCGGTCTCCATTTACCGCGTTTATCAGTACAGTCCCCAAATGACGTGCAAGCGCTCCGGCTAGACATCAATCGCCGTCCTGCCGGGAAGCTTCAGTGATCAGGCCCATTGCAATGCATATGGCAAAGGCGATACAGAAACCTATGCAAGGATCATCCTTTCAGGTCCCCCCGAGGCACGGGATCGTCCGCAACAGCCACAATGAGACCCATCACTAGGGGGTTTTCAAGTCGCCGACCTCCTAGGGCTGGTCAAAGAGATGGGCGGGAAGCATGGAACGCAATCGCAATCAGCAATCAGCGCTTGTCACTCCACCCTGTCCTGCTGGACGGCCTCAGTATCTCGAAGACACCGAGGCGATCAGCGACATGTATCATCCTTTGATATTGTGATTGGCATGACAGAAACCAGAGAACGAAAAAGATTGACAGGCCTGTCATCCCGCTTGGTCCGCTTAAACGGAGAGAATTTGCAAGACGAGTCGAGCGCGTGGGCATGAGACCACACTGGTGGCTGCTTCCCAGCCCCCCACTGCCGCGATCGAACTGCACCCCGTTCCAACTTGCTCGCGCCCATCTCCAATGGTGGCGTCGCCAAGAAGACCCATCCACTTCGCTTACATAAAATGCAACAACTAATCCGGACTCCGATCCTACCGAGATAATGTCTGCGTTCCACCTCCATATTAATGCAGCCGAGTCACCAAGCTGGGGATGACATGGACACATGAGATTGGAGGTCGTTGACATGTCCACGTTTATATCCCCCCCCCATTTTGGGAACGCGGTATCGGACAGTTTTGGTCTTGTTTGATCTCGACTTGAGATTGACAGGACGCGAATAAACACCCGTTTTGGAAGCGGAAGCAGACGTGGAATGATGAAGTGATACACAAGCGCCCCCCTTTTTTGTGTCCTCAAGTTGGAAAAGATGGCATGACGCCCAACTGAGGCAACCAGTCGTCAGTCAAAAGTGCGGCTCAATAAGAGTCGTAACAACGCGCATGAGAATGGATAAAACGATCCAGCGAAGCAGTGATGGTGGATTTGAGATTAGCGCCACCAGCGGACAAGGGGAAATGAGCAAAGACCGGACCATACATAAGCCTGGCAGTGCACAGGTAACATCATATCAGTGGGTGGAAATGAATGACCTATTGCCTTTTTGCATATTTGCGTAGCGCCGCCCACGTCCGGCTTGGCTCCGCACCGATGCGCACCGTAAGCACTTGTACTTATGACAGCACTTATGTTGGGTAGCCTAGAACCGTAACGTACGATATGTATTGTATTGGTCACCGCCGTGGGCGTCAAACGATAGACGAAACAAAGATGTGTATATAAAAGATGGCTTGGTGATGGGAGGGTGGCCACACCGGCCCGGTCTAGACTCGAGGTTAAACGTGCCATCCTTGAAAGCGAGCAGGACGACATGATGACGGACCCTGCCAAGGACAAGGGGTGAGGGGGAGGGGCAATTCATTTCACGCGTCGTCCACATTGGTAATTGAGTTCTTCCTCTCCTGTCTCTTGGGGGGATGCACTCGTACGTTGGTCGAACGAATACGGTGCGTGAGGCATGGGGCTGCGAACGCGTTTCCAGGAAAAGAGGGGGGGGGGGGCCACTTTTCGAGTCTAGCCTGACATGCAACATGTTCACTCGCATATGATCGATCGCCAAGCAGACCCATTGCAGTTACTTGGGCTAGTCTGCCCTACCCATGTCCATGCGTTGTCGCCACAGAGGCAGCGCAGAGCCGTACATATATGTCACTTGCCTTTACTTCCTTGCCCTGCCACGACCGAGTGCAGAGCTATGTTCGATATATCGTCCAGGCGGTAGTAGAAGCTTGTTTGGATACGAAACCGAGAAGACCTTGATTTCTCTCGGAGTATGCAACCCATTTCAAAGTTGTACGTATGTCATTTATCGGCATACCGGTGGACTTTGAAGATGCCATCTCCGAGACTCCGACCGAAACTGCCCAATTTGGCAGGTAGAATCGTTCATCGCAACCAACGACGCCTGTGTCCCGT